>DWHU01001596.1:0-11966 GCA_018247975.1 Parides photinus | reverse complement strand
GTTATAAATTAAGTAGTGTATATAATTTTTTCTAGCCTCTTAAAAGGTACTCGAAGATATCTTTAAAATCATTTAAAGAAGAGACCAATCCTTACAATTCCCATTCAAATGGTGCTCCACTAAATCAAATTTTATATAGTTCAAGTAATTTTTATTATTATATTTACATACAACATCAGTACACGTACATATTTTTATAAGGTAAATGAAAATCCAGTAACAGGACAATGTCAGCATCAGTTAGTGTACCATATAATTTGATACAGATTGTTTAACGCCAACTTTCCAGGCATTGAGAGAGTTTTATATATTTTATAAGCTATACTTTCTATAAACATCTCATTAATTTCAAACAATAAATAGTAGTAAAATAACAATAATGTTCACAATAAATTTAAAAGAAAATCATGTCCAATTTTTTTTAAACAGATTACTTGGAAGTTCATAACTTTTCTGGACTTTTGCTAAGATGTGATAGGAAATTTTGAAAAGAAAACTGGCCGAAAACTTATATGGTTTTTAATTGTTCTTTCTACAGGGTCTTACCGTCTTTTCAGACAAGGAAACAGTAAAGAAAATTTATCCGCCAAATGTAAGATGGTTGATATCAAATATCTCCTTCTGTTACATGTAGGTATACTAATGATTCCTTAACAATTTCGTTATAAAAAATTCAAGCCGAACAATAAAATTAGAGTTGTGCCCATTTTTTATGTTAAGAATATAATTAAAAATTTCATATTGCACATGAGTTACATTGATTACCATCGAAAATTACGGGAAGTACGGAACTGCGAACAGATAAGATATATATGTTGAATTTATGTTGCGGCCATGAATTTCGCGTATTGCACAACCAATTCGTCCGGCACCGGTCTACGTTGTAAGAAATTACGAAATTTCTTTAAAAATTAATAGTCTAATCACTGCTGAGCATGCTAGTTTTGAGATTACTAAAAGTACATATTTAGAGAAGTTATTTCGAAGACAAACAATATATATTCACATTAAAAATCATACCTTATTAACGCACGTGAAAACGAAATTTACGTTAATGCAATTGTATTAAATGACGACATTCATCATTTGAAATGACGATGAAAAGATAATTATTGGACTTTTTCTAATGAATTGGAGTATAACTTTTCGATTCTCTAATAATTATGATGCTCTACTCCCTTGGTGAGACTTTATCAAGTTTTGTATAAGTTCTGATTAATTATTTCAAAATTTTAATTAAGCACTGTATATGATAGAAGATATCAATGAAGACGCATTAATGTATTTTATAAAGTATGTTGATTGGTGTTGAATATGGGAAACGCAGAGAAGGCTATGAAGCGACGAGAAGAGCGTATCGTCCGCCTGATAGTAAGTCATACGTCTACTAGTAAACATGTTCCATGGTACTGGTTAGGATGGTATAATCTCATGGACATCCCTACTAGATCACAATAATAACCGAGTGGTTACGGACCTCGGCCTCCGATTCGGGGGTTCGAATCCGGGCTTTGACTTTTCGAGTTATGTGCGTTTTAAGAAATTAAGTATCACTGGCATTCCCGCGGAGGGTTAGTACCAGGCAGGCGGCCGACTGTAAAAACCATTCCCAAAACCTTAGCAGTGTGTTTACCACAGATGAGGACTGACACACTGCGCTAACCCCAAAAAAAATTTTGGAAAAATGGGCGAGACAAAAAAGAACACATTTATTTATATATGTCAATGCTTTCATGATACCTATCATATACTACGAAGGTGAAGTTTGTCGTTTTAAAATTTTTCTTCAAATATTGTTTATTACGCATGAGACGTTTTAAAATTCACCGTAGACACAATTTTATAGTTTGGAGACTAGGCAAATCGTGATTGTGTCTATACACGACTGAGGTCGCAGGAGTTCAAGAGCTGGGCCTCTGCCGGCATCACGACCTGACGAGTGCGCGTGATACGACTTCCAAATCATACGACCATTCCGCCTTCCGCTTAACCCAGATTTCATTATTCGAACTATAGTATCGTATAAACAATGTATTTTAATGGAAAAAATCTCAATCTACTTATACAAAACGACCCACGTCCTTTCGTATATTACACTATTTTTCTAATATCAGTAGTAACTTGTGCTGTAAATATTAATAAACACAAGACGAACAAATTTTAAATTATTGCAGTAATAAAAACTCTGGTCATTAAATTTAGTTAAATAGTTTTGTTTGTAATTTAACTGGAGGTTTTTTAAAAGAACAATTTGAAGAAATGTTATTCATGAGCAATAAAAGCAAGAAAGCCATCATGCCATATATGAATTGTAATCGGCTTGAAAATTGGTTTTAACTATATAAGCGAAAAAATTAAATTTCTCGCCGTGAAAATATACAAATATTAGCTAATAGTTTTTATGAGTAGCAATATCGGTTTACGACAAATATAAAACGTCACATAAACGTAGCAATTACATGTTATATCATTAACTATACGCTAATAGAAACCCGTCAAAATCCGTCTAACCGTTAAATATGTTACACTGAAAAGATTACCAAAAAAAAAAAATAAAATTTACCTTTTATATACATTACGAAAGATACTCCTTGTTTTCATGTTTCAAATGTACTTAACGTTTATTTATTTGTACAGTTAACGATTTGCTTTTTCAATAAGTGCTAAGTGTGATATCAATACGTTGTTTGTTATGATTTCGAATAATATTATCACATACCTACTGCTGTATTAGTCGCTAAATAAAAAAAATAAGTAATTGATCAAACTCGCTTATAACTTACAATCATAGGTCAGTTTATATGAAATAATCACTAGAAACATTTATTTCCTTTCGCTTTTATACACGAATAAAATACGAAAATTTGTGTTCGCATAAATATTACAAACCGGTTCTCTATAACAAACGAGAGTAAAGGTAGAGAAATCTATTATAATAATGTATTTATATGTCAATTTAAACTATGTAATGTCATAAGTTCGTATAAGTATATATAATTAAATATAGTTTTATTTAATTGGAAACATTATAATGCTTATTATTAGCCGAATTGAATACATGTTATAAAACAAAATCTAAAGATTAGCGTTATTAAGATTGTGTGAGATATAATCGAAGAACTTTCGAGTTCATTGCAAATGGATTAAACTTTAACAAAAAAAAAAACAGTTTTAACTTTTTTTGACTCGTCTCCAATCAAAAACATAATGAAGGAAACAGACAGACGATGCGACCTGTGAGAGTACGTCGACCCGGCTGCCAACTATTTTCCGATCAACAAGGGAACGCTATTACTTTGTAATTGATAGTTTTTCATAGAAGCTACTCTATCCGTTGTTAAACTATTTAATAATTTTAAAAAGACATTTCAAAATTAAATACCACCGATTTGATAGATACGCCTGGTTCGAATTGATTCAGTACCCTTAAATTATAACAGAACGTTAATATAACGTTATCACACAAAGCGTCAGTTACGAATTTGTTCAAGAAAACGTAGTTATCAATAAAAAAATAACACTGCCATAATAAAACAGAAATGTAATTAACTGTCAAACAGTAACTGTAGAATATCTCTGCCTTTTTATAGTTGTGTTAAATATTCCTAGGTTCGTTTCTTTCTATGTATCTATCTTTTATATTGTAGATGTTTATATGAATAAACTGTATTGTAAATAATTTTTATTTATTGAACTCGCGATGTTCAGACCTACCACATCGTATATGAATTATGCGTAAACTGTGAAGTCATACCAATACATCTGTGTAAGTGTAAGATTTACAGGAATTTTAACGAACCTTCCCACGTGTATTTGTGTAATTGTAAACGAATATCGATTCGGGTTAAAGTAATAAGATAGCTCCTCCCGTCAATGCCATTGTTACATATTTAGCTTGTTTGTCATTTCAATTACGATGAAAGAATTATAAATCCTTCCTTATTGGTGGTCTCTGTCGCCGGAGACCGTGTAGGTACCGACAAGCAGTAGTGTGTAAACATTACCGTGTTCCGGTGTGAAGGGAGTTGTAGCTAGTGGTACAGGGGTAACGAGACTAAACATCCTATATCCTAAGTCGACGAGCGCAGTCTGGTGCTGTGTGTACCACCCGAACTCGTGCCACATTGTTATTAAAATATCACTTCATATCAGATGAACGTCCTGTTCGTTTCGTCGCTTAGATGAAATTAAAAATCTGCATAATTTACTTTAAAGTGCTATTTCAACACAATCAAACCTACTTATATATTTATCGCTACGGCTACTCTAATTACATGTAATTATAATATAACTTATATTAAAAAATCTTCATAAGCGTACATAATTTTCAACGCTATTATTGTTATCTGCGGTCGATGACGATCGGTTGTGTGTTATCAGTAATATCAATGTAATCTTTAATAACGCGGCATTATTGCAGTCCCGATCGAAACGGGTCCATTATTATAACTATATAATGTAAGAGATTTATTCTGATGAATTTTACCACGGCTACGTAATACTTATGTATATTTTTTGTTAATCGCTTATCAAGAAACGCAGTTTGCTGCGCTCCGACGTTCAATAGTGAACGAGCGTTCCTCGACTACGCTACCGCTGCACAGAAACACAAATGATCAAAGCAACAAAGAAAAATAAAACCGGCTCTGCACATTTACCTCGCTAACGTGTTCTCTATTTGCGTTTAGTACTACAATGTGATAAAGTATTTAACTGTGATTTTTACATACGCTGGTAATTTGTATAGTGAATTAAAATGATCGAGCTGGTGAAGGTGAATGATAGTATAAGGGTCAATGGGACTGTGAGGGACATAGGTGCGGACACGTTTGTGTGTAGGGTTCAGTATCTGAACGACTTGGACCCCTTCATCGAGTACAACGTTAGGGAACCAGCAAGACCTTTGTACCACACGTTCAATACAACAATACCGTTGTCATATCAAATTGCTGCCGTACATCGCTTATTACAAGCACCACATCGGGTAAGTGTTTGTTGTATATTTTTTTCTATAAAATTTAACTGACGAAATGGCTATTACGGACACAATAATTTTAGTATCGATTATGATTCATTAACTTATTCTGAATTAAACTATTTTGTACAAAATTTTTAAACGCTTAAAAATAATAACAAAGTTACATATAATTTAATTGTTTACTTTCACGCACTGCTGTATCTTGAAATTTTGTTGTATGCCTTTTAAACAAGTTACTGATATCAAATACGTTAACATTTCTAAATGTATTATAATACAAGAGTTAACTTTGTTGTTAAAACATGTTTATATACTGCGATGTGAATTACATGATTGCTCAATTGATGGAGCTATATATACATTTCTATTTAGATTTGTAGGCATGCATAACGCATCCGTTATCATCCCATACCATCGTTTAGCAATTCAAAACGATGCTACAACTTTCGTTACTTTTTTGTTGTAAATTTGGCTACAAAAATCTTTATCTATTTTGCGGGCATCTGCATAAATGTAGCAGATGTAAATAACGTTACTAATGCGCTTACTCACCGCGGTATTCGGCTAAAATTATCTGTACTAAATATCTCTACCCCGCGCACAGGTGAGAGGTTCTCCACTGATATAACATTTGCATTTAATTGTTTCCGGACTACAAGACCGGGTTGATTGCGAGAAATGATTTCTATCTGTCAGCAACTTTTTTCTGTTTTCAAGATATATATAAACTGTTAAGAGAAAACAATTTTTTGTTGTACACCGCGTAGGACTGGTTTTGCAAACATAGAATTCACGGGCAAAAAGTACGTTCAGATGACGGGCAAATACTCGATCACCTTATAAATATTTGTATGGCACAAGCATCGAACACTAGACAGTACACTTTTAGCACTTGCTACAGACTCTTCACTTTGTTTTCTATACACGATAAATGTTTGTTTAACGGACATATAAAAAAAAAGTTTAACGGTAATCGCCGAAACTAAAACACCTATTTACTCATCTCTTAGTATCATCTATAAATAGTTTTTTATGGAGTCTTATTTATATGAACTTGAACATGAAAAATATATTAACATTACCCACTTTGTTATAACTTGCTACTGTATAAGGCAAGGTCTAAAAGTCAAAGAAAATACAAAAGTCAGTTAACTATTAAAACTGAAATAATTGTGATCATCCAATTTACGGACAAGCGTTTTGTTGGTATTGAATGTAGGTCAAATATTGTTACCGAAATTCTCTTATTTGGCGATAAAAAAAGTGTTGTGCAAATATTTATAACAGTTCATCGCGATAATGAACATATTCATCGCGATAATTCGTTAGCATTAATTAAATTTTTGTTACAACATCGCGTATCAACTTTTAGTTGTAACCGGAAAAGTATGCGGTCAAAGCATTAAAATTATCTTTAAGGAGGTTACTATAAAATAAATACATAGTGTATTCGTATTGACGAACGAAAACCCAATTAAGTCATATTTTTAAAATTTTAATGTAATATGTGTACGCATTATTTATTCTGATGTCATCGTGGTCATATCTCCCGTGACAATACGGCTCAAATAAAAATAGTCTTACCTGTTGACTAAATGTTTCATCATAATGAAAATATAGTATATTTGGGACGTGAATAGTGATGCTGGCAAGAGGGCTCGATTAGTCACTTTGCCCCGATGAGACACAGCTTCACTGAGCATTTATTATGAAAAAGTACCGCTGCTGTACGGATACATGTAAAACAAGTTGATATTAAGAGCTCTAGGGTGACAAACATTAATCATGTAAATTATTTAAAAACTAAATTTATTGGAAGTATATGTTAAGGTATTACAATCCGACATCTACTAATAAGCTAATAACTAGATATGATTTATTAACTTAATTTTGTCGTAATTATACTTCATCTTATTAATGATTTTGCTATTTTATACGTAATGTTAATTAAAGTTGAAAATAATTGTACACCAGCTACTAGAGAGACTATTTTCAAGCTGCGCTCCAGATTCCCACAATACCCTTTGCCCAAAACTCACTATCTACTGTGGCACGATGCCAACTACACACAGGTACATGGTCGCATTTGCTTTTAGAGATCCGGAGATCATATGTGCTGTGAAAACAATGAAAAAGCTCTAATTTCAATTTAGATTATAAAATTTATCAAATTTTTGTACAAGAATGCGTTAATTTTAAAATTTATTATTGAGGACAGCGACACTGTCGTAATAAAAAATTAGGGATTTTCGTGTTACATTAGTTATGTCCGTGTAAACAACGACTATTATATATAATCAGTTCCCACGGCATTCCAGACGCTTGTTAACAATAAATATAATCACAAGTGCTCTTAACAGTTCCCATGAAATTCCGGGCACCGCTTAACAGCAAACCCAATCCTGGGTGTTAGTTAACTAAACCATATAAAAAATTCAGTAGTGCCTGTCCACATCCTGTAAACTTAATAATATTTAAACAAATAAAGTTAGTCTGCATCTGATCTTCAAATCGTCAACATAATTGTTGTATTATTCTAAAAAGCCTTTCGACATCACCCACAACTTAACTCATGTCAAAACCTTTTTCGAAATTTTTATATGTTTATTATTTCGCAACATACTGATACGAGTTAAAAAACTATTACTACATTTTAAAATAAATGTACAAAGAAACGGCAACCGGCAAATCTATTGGATTGATCGCTGTAGAAATTAATTAGGATTTGGATACCATTTTATACTTCTACATGTAATTTACCACAAGATGGTTCTAATGTATTTTAGCCGCTGTATTATTTCATCAATTTGTATGATGATATATTATGTCAAAGGTTAATGGTAATTATTACGGTAAAGGTGTGATAGCCGAGTGGTTTGGCACCTCGGCCTCCCAATCGGAGGTCGCGGGATCGAATCCGGGAAGTTACGTGCGCTTTAAGAAATTAAATATAACTGGCTTTATCCGCCAATCCGCACTTGGCTAGCGTGGTGGATTAAGACCAAAAACTCTCTCATTATGAGAGAACGCCAAATCCCTGTAATGGGAATATACAGAAGGATGAAAAAAAAAAGGATGTCAATGGGTATAAAATAAAATAGCACAGGACACGAACATGTGCTTTGTCATTTAATTCTGTCATTGCTGAAAAACTATTGTATCTTCTTTAGTTACACCGCCATCTGTAACCTGAAAATGGAATTAAACTGATGATGTCTCTTGCATTGTCATTAATTTTATTTATCACATATAGGTGGCAATAATATAACGACTATTTTGATCACAGGATCCAAGTACAAGTATTCATAAACCTCGAGGTTTGCGATATTGGATTAAGTTGTTTCGTTATTTTTTTACAGCTTGATGATGTTACGCTGCAAGTGTTCAAGGACGGTGACTATGGACCATACCTAGACCTAGATTCAACCCTTGGTGAACAAGATGAAGAACTGGAAGGACTACAAGAAAAGTAACTGAATTTTATTAATCATTTGCTTATTAATGTCAGTTCCTGTTTAGTTATTAACCTTTGAGTTGCATTTAACGGTCGCCTTTGCGGTTGTTAATCGTTTAGCCTTCGATATCCAGCAGTAGTAAAGATCTCGACAGTTTCCGGGCTGTATGCCTTCTTCTTCGAAAAAGAAGACAGTTCATTTATACTGTGCTGTTACCTGCAACAGAATAAATACATTACCGGGCCGTGTTTTTAAGTAGTTTTGAAGTGTCATCAAGAATCATAACAACAACTAGACTGTACCGCCATAGATCACAAACCTACTGGGTTTAGTACACAAGATATTGAGGATTCCAATTTTCCATTAAGCTCATAAAAAGCTCGATTGCTGTTCTGAGGGAAGCCCGCAAACTCTTAGAAAGAAGAAGATACTTTACACAATGAAATTAACTGTGTATAGCTCATTCACTTTCTATTTTCGTCGACATTGTAATATAAAAAAGGAAGTAACTTCTCATCAAATATTGAACAAGGAGAATAAAATACATGCTTTTAATTGTAAAGATTGCGATTGTGTTGACATATAATACTATTGGACTTAAAACTTATTATTATTATTATTAAGCTAAACTGTTTATCGGCTCTTATTAACGCTTTCAAATAGCTAGTATAATATAATCAAAATGCGTGGCATTATAAATTATTTCTCTATTTGTTTCCTAGAAATCTCCGTAAGATTTGATGTAATGGTAACGACCGTACTCCAATTTAGAATATGCCTTCGTTATATAAAAAAAATTACACGTAAATTATATTTGTTGGCAACATTTGTATATAAATGATGATTGACAAACGTAATGTGATTGTGTAGGGGTCTTTAGAGGTCCCGGTTGGTACGGTAGTTTGCATACTTAACCGCAGATGAGATTTGTAGTTTATGTAATGGAAATGATTATATAATATAACGTTCGCCTAGGATATGCCTACACTTCGTAGTTTCATCTATCTTTAATAGATAATTTATTGCGTTTGTGCAATATAATTAAAATGTATTTAACTAATAATAATAAAATTAAATAGATCACCAAAGCATTCATAGAGATAACGTATTTGAAGATTTGTGAACAACTTTATCATGGTGGTCTTAAGGTCGTTGCCTCATTAACCAAATAACCGAAAATAGTCCGGTGCCAGATTCAGCACAAATGTAAATTTATTTAGGTTACCGTTACACGAGTAACCGGGTAAACATCTCTACGATCATTCGCGAAATGTATCCACCGCCGAACTCGTTTCAGCCTAATTTTACATATACTGAAGCTCGATATATGCCCGCTATCGTAATTATAACAATTTAACGGTACATCCGTATCCTTCTCTCAATAAATGTAAACGATACGAACGTTATATTAAACCAGATATTACAAACTGTACTTTCTCCAATGACGATGTGAATAGCACCTATATGTTTAATATGGGTTTACAGAATCGTTTCACGTTTTCTAAAATATTTAAGATTTTTGAGAGAATGCCAAAAATATTTAATGATAAAGTAACAAAAAAAATGTAAAGTTTTTAGACGTGCGGCAATCCAATAAACTAAGTTTTTTTGACGCTTGCACTAACAATTGCAAATGTACCACAGATCAAAAAATTTAAAGCCTTGTCACTTTTATAAATTGATTTTATTGGATCTATAAACAATTTTCCGATAGTATGGAAAGTATAGAAAAGTAAACTATTAGTAAGCGAAACCGTGAGTGTTTGCCATTTTCGCTTTTTCCCATCGAGCTACAATCGCAATGAAACAAAAACAAAGAACAAAATTAGACAATGAAATAAAAAGTGATTAGCACTTATACAAGTGATCACGAGTGATGTTATAGGCTGCTCTTTTAAACTTTAAATGCAGAAGACACGTTATATCCAGTAACGCATAAAAATATTATAGCTTACTAATTATAAATAGGTATTTCTTTTTAATGTAATGTTAACGACGGTCGTACCACGATGCCTCAGTTCAAACTTAACTGCGTTGGGATACGCCGGCTCCTAACCAAAATTGCGGCGCGTTATTCAATATTGAATAAAATCATTCGAACGATTTGTCCGGGACATCGCATTCACTCTTATTGCACTCCAGCGAAACATCCTGTACTAGATTGAAATCAATTGTGGGGAAAATGAATTGTGACGAGTTAACTCTCGAAGGCTTCACACGCCGTGAGGCTACGGTGAAAAGCGAACACAAGTGGTGCAACATTACCGCCAAAATAAAATTTAAAATAAGGCAGGACTCACGCGACTCCGGGATAGCGGCTGATGAAGAAGAACTGTTTAGAGAAACTAACATCACCCTGGATTCAGAAAATGATATGTCCGAAGAGGAATTCTTTGTGGATGCAATTGACGATACTGACGAGTAAGATTATATATAGAACATTTTATTTATAATAACACAGAAAGTTTTTTTTTATTTACCATTATTTTGCTATGATGATGTAGTCCTATTAGATTGCACTTATATTATTTAGTAGACTTAGTTTATATTGAATATAAATTCACGCCAATAGCAGCGGCTCGGAATCTTCCAACAAAATTTATAAGAACGCTGTTGTATTACTCCACGGAGAAATGTTACACGTAATATTAGTACTTTTAATATAATATTTTATACTGTTATTCGTCCATTTATGAAATTTTAATAAGTATATTATATACAAACACTAGATAATTAATGTAAATAAAATTGATTGTACATGATTTATTATCATACAAGTGTATCAGTTTTTAGTTATATTTGAAATTATTTTAAGTGTTTTATACAAACTTAATGTACTAAGTATAAAGGACTTGAGTAGCAAGTATATATTTAAAACATTTAACATAACCATATTATGAGTATTAAAAAAAAAACAGCTTCAACTATAAACCGTGGGGGACATATTAAATTGACGGACACGAAGTACAACCGGTATTGCTACAGATTGGCCTGGGACTGTAACAACTCCTACAGGGAGTTACAAATGAATAAACAATAATATTAACAACTTTAACAGAATACGGTTCAGAATATTTGAATTCACATCTAATCCTCAATATTAATATCTTCGATTGCTTTTAAAATCGCATCCGTCTTAGATACCATCACGATACGTACTACGTTTTAATGCTGTATTTTAGAAATCAGTTTTCTTTAATTTAACTAATTACAATATTAAGAAGAAATTTGGTGTATAAATGAAGAAGAAAACAACATTTCCAAATAAATTTATATGGCGTGGTATAAAAGATTTGTCGTGCTTTAGGAAATCTAGATCTATTAGCGTAGGACCAAAAATTGGGAATATTAATTTAAGTCTGTGCTTCTCTATTAGAAACAGTTCATACTCGAAGGACGGAAAAATAATAAACGATTTTTTTTAACTCACTTAATGTTCCCACTGTTGGGACACGGGGCCTTCTCTCCTAATGGAAAGAGTTTTTGGCCATAATCCACCACGCTGGCCAAGTGCGGGTTGGCGGATAAAGCCA
>DWHU01001595.1:0-11968 GCA_018247975.1 Parides photinus | reverse complement strand
AAATTTATATTATAATTTAGCTTTTTATAATAATTAATAATTCTATCAATTAATAAAAATTAAAAAAAATATATATTCATTTAAGGATGTGACAAACGAGACATTTGTTTTATGTTATTTATTTAGGAAAACAAATAATTGTGTATTAGTACAATCAATAAAGTAATGACAAGACAAATATACATCCAATCACATTTTTCACATTGTGACAAAAGGTTTATATACAAACCGGGGACATTGTTACAAGGTGTTTAGGAACATGATGCTATTGGAAAGAATAGTAAAAAAAAAAAAGAAAAGTAGCAGATGTGCCCAAGATAAAGAAATAACATTAACTAATTGTATACAAAAGGAAATGGGATCACCTCATGGTAAGTGATATGCTTGTCCATAACAATACAACACTAGTGAGGATGATGTACATACTTCCACACATTGTGCATATTCTTGAGGCAGGATATTCAGTCTTGTTACCTGAGTAATTTCACTAGCTACAATACCCTACCAACCAGAACACAATAATGTATAACATTACTGTTTGGCAGCAGAAATAGGAGTTGTGGCGGTAACTACCTGTCTAGGTTGGGGGACCATTTGCTCTCTAGTAACAGAGATTTATTGCTATATGCTATAGTATTTTATGTAATTGTTACATATTTACTATTATAAATTTACTTAAATATAAAATGACGGTTTCACATTTAAGAATTTAAAATGTTTTATTGTACAAAAAATATTAAATCTTTAGTAGTGCAAAATAATTTTTATAAGTATTTTCAAGCCTCAATTATTATACTTTTGATGAAACGAAACAGTACTTAATTTAGAAAACCTTGCTTTATGAAAAAAAAGGAGTTATTTTAATAAAAAAAATATATGTTAAAATAATGGAACACAGTTATTTACAACATTGTGAAGTATTTATGTAATAAAACAATGTCTCAGCAGACTTAGTCATAATGTAAATATGTGACCATGGCCTATAGATAAGATTAGGTGAGTAATCATATTAAGACAGGATCCACAAAGATTACATTTCAAGGAAAAGGGTTGTATGAAAGTGTAAGAATAAATTAAATAGGAAAATTACAAAGCTAAATATTAGTTCTATTTAGCTCATTAAATGTTGTTAGAATTACCAGTAAAATAATAAACCAAATATAATATTTAGTTACTTTACCTCTGGTCCCACGCTTGTTGTGAGCAGGGCCTCCAGCTAGTTTGAGCCACTGTGTGATTATCTAACTTTAGAACAGCCATAATTTCATTACTTGTATCTTCTTTGATACTGTATGTGTACTTCATTGAATTACGAATTGTTACACCTTTTACAAAAGATTTTAAATCAGAAGGACTGGCAAGAGGATCACGACGACTACGACCTGGCACTTCCTCTAAAAGGTCTTGACAACCCATTAATCTCACTTCAAGGGTACCAGTGACCTGTACACATGGACTGATCATTGGAGTTGGTGACATAAATGGAACTCTTGAACCAGTACCCCAAGATAAACTAACATAGCCAGGGCTGGAACCAGTACTACGTAACTCATGTCCTAATTCTATAAATGCTGGACACTCCATAGGAAGCTCTTGACGCCGCATGTCCAAAGATAAGCGTAGCAGGTCAAGTTTTTGTGAAGACTCCAAAAGACTGGTTTGCGCTTCTTGCAAAGCTTTTTTATCTGTAACTTTTTTATCACTCTGTAACAGTCTAATGGCATTCTTAGAACCTTCAACAACAGCAGCTTCAATACGCAAACGATTTCTGAGCTCTGCTATCCTTTCATCTAGTAATGGGTCTACACCACTCATATCTGATGTTCTACCATCACCATTTGCTCCGGCATTATCTTCCTTTTGCTGTTTACTCATTTTGGATATACGCAGTTTTAAATATTCAATTTTATCCTTAGAGTCAGCCAGCATCTGATGTGCTTCAGCTAAAAGCTTTTTATCACGAGATTGGTTACTGCTGCTAATACTCTGTATCATGTTCTCAGCACCTTGCTTTACTTTTAGTTCAATGTTTAATTGCTTTTCCAGTGATGCTAATTTGCGGTCAGCAGTACCCTCACCCAGTTGCCGTTGTTGTTGGGCAGCTTCCGACGCTAGAATAATTTCTTCATCATAAGATAAATCCTCGGGTGAAGTCGGTGTAGACTGTCCACGCGATAGAAGCAATTGTGATTCTAATTCTTGTAAATCTGATTTCAATTCATTTAGCTTTATGTTTGCTTGTTTTACGATATTCGCGACGTCAGACAGTGATCTTCTATCGGTTGCTACTTCACGCAGTTTCTCGGCGCCTTCCTTTATTTTCAACTCTTTACGTATCTCTCTGCGTATGACATCCTTGAGCTCCTCTAACTTAGACGGCAAAGCTATTTCTGGAATACATTCCGTCTTTATTCCATATTTAATTCCCAATTCAAAGAGGACAGGGTGTCGAATATAATCACTGTGATAATAACCTGGCTCTGCCATAATTGAGGATGCACAGAGAAATGTCAGTTAACCATAATTATGTGAGAAAATATCGCTACGGTTGCTTTTTGATCACAAAACGTACATAGAGATATGAAGCTTATTAATACTTATATTTTTCACGTTTGTATAACAAACCATGATGTTATAATAACAAATATAAAACCATTTGTTAAATTACATTAAAAAACAAAACAACTTATAAACAACTTGTTCGGTCAACGAATCCAACGAAACGATGAAACCCTACCATTATACCATAGATTTATAGATGACGTATACCAGAATAAAATTAGCAAAATCTTTATAAAGTAACGCTGAGAAATAAAACAAAATTTCTAGTAACGATATATAATTTTTTAGTTATTTTTGACAAACGTGAAGTGTTTCTGCATAAATAGATTTCTTCTGATTATTATAAATATACTTCTGAAATAAAACAGTTTGCATGTTTTTTAGAGCAGTTATACGTAGGATTAGAAATTAATGGTTTACATAGTTATAATAAAACGTGTCAGCACATGCTATTTAAGTTTTGAACATTTTCTCGGAGTTGATTGGTAAAGAATGCCTCTAGGTATTAAGTGTGTTCATTATAACGTCGTCGGCAAATGCTACCGGCCTGGCTACAATAGAACATAGATAACGCAGCCGAGTTATTTTGAACAACTTCATTTTATTATAATGAATTTAGAGAAAAAGAGGTCTTTCAGTTATCTTATTTATTTCAAATGAATTAAAACAGCATTGCTATTGTTGTAGCGTCGGTTTGACGTTGAAACTTTTATTTAAAAATCACGCAATATTTATATTTCAAAATTGTGTACAGAAGAATTTGGAATTTTTATCCAGGCCTGATATTATTTGTAAACAATGTTAGTTAGTTCGTTAAGGACTTAATATTTAAAGTAGATAACGTTTCATAATTTAGTACCTTTTTTTTTTCAGTGGGGAAATCCTGCGTTGGATACTCTCTCGTTGCCGGGACAACGAGTGAGTTATGCCAGACTCTTACTGGCTAAAACCCCACGTTTCCCTCATATCGCCTTTACCGAAACTGCGGGAACGCTTTCGCACACTACCGCAGTTCCGGCAGCGTTGGCTAATTAACTGACCTCTTCAAAAGATTATTTCGCAAAGTATTCTGCGCGTAGAAGTAACACGCACCTTCTTGAGGCCTGGTATACTGGGTATACCGTCATAATTTAGTACCTACATTAAATATTCAAAAGTTAGGTCTGTAAAAAATATGTTATATTCAATAATTGCTATAAGACACTTTTTACCAGTAACATATATAATTACTATTGTAATTAAATAAATGAATACTCCTGGATTTTTTTTATGTCATGTGCAGTTTTTGATAAAATTTTAAGTTTATTGTACTTGTGCTACATGTGCCTTTTAAAATTTACGAGAAATCAAAATCTGACAAAACTTTGTATGACATTTAGCTTGGTTGTCAATTATGTCACTTTATACAGTTTATTTTACGAAAGATAGGTCACCGTTTTAATGGAAAATAATGCCAGTTAAAGTCGATATAACTCCACCGCCACCTGCAAACTCTAAACAACCGGGTGTTACTAAATCATTACTTTATAACGGTTCAAAATTTCAAGGGCATCAAGCATCTAAAGGAAATTCATATGAAGTTGAAGTAGTTTTACAGGTTAGTTTTGAAAACCAAAGTACGCAAATAAATAAACACTGTGCAAAAATTTCTATTCGTAGTGATTTCATTGTTTTAAGTTATTTTCAAGTAGAGTTTATTAAAATATCTTCAGAATTTATGAGCGCTAACAAATTTCAAACATACATAAACATTGCAAAATGAATAAGTTTAGATGTAGTCCTTATGTACTTTAAAATTATGTAATAGATTATATTTTCAGCATGTCGATGAGGAAAATTCTTATCTATGTGGTTATTTAAAAATCAAAGGGCTCACGGAAGAATTTCCAACTCTTACAACATTTTTTGATGGAGAGATAATATCAGCAAAATATCCGTTTCTTACACGAAAATGGGACGCCGACGAAGACGTCGACAGAAAACATTGGGTATGTTAAATTTTGCAGTTATGAAATTTTCATGGTTTATTCTGGTTTTAATATTAATTAAGTATAATTTATTTTTTAGAGTAAATTCGACCTGTTTGTTCCATATTTGAAGACTTTTAATTCAGATTCATTTGATTATGAGTCCCTTGCAAAAGCTGATTATGTATTTATGAGATGGAAAGAACATTTTTTAGTGCCCGATCACACAATTAAGGACATAAATGGTGCTTCTTTTGCTGGATTCTATTACATATGCTTCCATAAGTCTGCAGCCACAATAGAAGGTTATTACTATCATAGAAGTTCTGAATGGTGAGCTGAGTTTAATCTGATATTCTATTATTATTTTATTTTGTTTTAGTATAACTTTGAAAATCATGTTGTAATTATAAATCAAATGTTGGAATAAAAATGATTATTTGGTCAATATTATGATCTTTCTAACCTAGAAAGTATAAGAGTTAATTAATATAATATACAGTAACATGTGAAAAGGATAACACTTTTTTCCATTATAAACAATGTATTCATTATATTTTTCATAATATTTGGAAAAGCATAGTTGTCTGAGGATATAGATTTCTTTTGAATATTATTGATTTGAAATGTTTTCTAAATTTACAAATTTTTGACATTTCTTCTTTATATAAAAATAGGTAGATAATAACGAACAATTTACTACCTAGTTTGTATATTTGATAGTTTGGTTTTGACAACAGTATTATAATGTTGGTACTGGGTCCAATATGCATGGAAAAGAAAAAGCAATAATAATTTCTTAATGACAAGCAACAGACTTTCCTTAATAATCCTATTTTTTTTTTCTGTTGGTTAATGTGAATATAGCAATGATAAATCATTATTTTAAAACACACGGATATTTTTATCATATTTGCACCATCATGTTTTTGCTATATCTACAAGATTTCAGTTTTATTTGTTGGCTTTAATAAGTTTTATTTGACAAGTAAACTGTTACCATTCATAATTACCATATGTTTAGTTTTTAATAATTTTCAGGTATCAGTCTTTGACTTTAAGTCATGTACCAGAACACAGCATCCAAATTTATGAGTTCAGATGAAATCACAAAATGGAAACTTTGAAATTTGGATGAATTTTTGTTTCCGGTAGTACTTACATAATTTTAAGTCGTAACTTCTTGATGTCATCTAAAAGACAAAGTACCATTGTTAAGTTTGCATAGGATCCTGACGGGTGCTGTAAAGATTATATACTCTGAACAAATAAGCCCAGTAAATATTTTTCATACCATTGGAAAACATTTGAGCTGTTCTTGCATATATTGAAGGCAGCTGCGTACAGCTACTCATAAGTAACATCTATCAACTATTGAAATATTTTTATCACCAAAATGTTTAAGTATTTTTGTTGTGATATTTGTACAAAACATTATTTATAGTAAGTTTAGTAACAAATGACAGAATTAATTTGTTTTTTTTTTTTTTATATAATACAGGAAATATATTTATTCATTATGTTGAATTAAAGTTTTTATGAGGCAGTCTTTTGTCATTTTTCATGAAATTGTACTAGCAAATATTCTATTTTATTCTGAATGTATTTGTGTTGTTGTGTAAAATTTAAATATGTATATGCAAGAGCAGAGAATCTTATGTAATACTTGAACAAGATCATTTATCATATGTAGGAATAATAAATAGTTCATACTATCTTTAGTAAGAATTTTTTTTTCAATAAAATCCTTAATGTGTTTTGGAGTTTTATTTACCAAAAAATTAAAAAAAATATTTTTTCAATCATTTTAATATAACATTTATATTTACAATAAAATACTGGCATTGATAATTTTTTATTTTTGTATCCATTAATATGCAGAAATTAGAATTTTGTATACATTTTATAGTTACATTGAATTACATTTAAATGAGTTCAACATTTCATATTTGTATAATGGAGTAAAAAAGTTAAAAGAATCTAGTACATTATCAAAGTGACTTTGAGAGTATTTATTAACAGCATGTGAGAATAAAAAGCATTTGGTACTGTCACTTGCATACAAAAAAAATATTGTGAATAATTTTGTTAGCTAAATATACTACAATATACAAACACTGGTTTAAAAATATATTTTAGAATCGTTAAGGTTAAAGACACATTATATACTATTCAATATTAGTTTTGTGTTCAGATATTAACATTATAATAATTTAATTTAATATTATATGACTCTAACATACTGTACTCTAAAAGCTACTAAGATTTTAAAAATAATCATTTATCTAGACATACATCTTATAATAGTGTTTAGTATTAAATAATTGTATATTGCATTATGAATCTAAAGGCTTAAACTAAACTTTGGTGGGATCATTTTATGGATAATAGTTCGGTAAATTGTTTTATTAAAAAGTTTTGTTAAAATCACATTTTAATAATAGTGTTTAAAATTTTTAATATGAATTGAAAATTCCAATCTTTATAATATTGATAATTATATTATAAAATATTAAATATAAGTGTTGTTATAATAATATTTCCGTTTTGGCAAGAATTGTGTTCATAGCACTATTTAATAATATAAAAGGATTCTAATAAACATCAACATTAACATCAATTAGTTTTTCCGCGTGAAAAAATTGTAATTTTAGGCATAATTTTGCAGGTGGGCTGAAGTAATAGGGAGTTTATTTTGGTGTTTTCAAAAATAACATTTTGAAATTGAGAAAACTTATTCTACATTGATATTAAAAAAACTGTGTCTCCCGATTTATGAACAACAAGTTTATAATAATTTTGATTACTACTCGAAGCAAGCCAGCGCCGGTAATAATTGTACGATATCTAAAGACAACAAATAAAGTTTCACATAAGGTACATTCGACTAACGCACAACAAAGAATAAGAAGCACGAAAAATATACACCGTTAAAATAAACATAAATTACCATTGACACAACAATTTACATAATATAAAACAAAGGTAATACTAATAGAACATTTTAAGTTTTAGTAGCATATAAAACGCTTAATATGAATAGTATTTACAAGAACTTATACAGCTTACGAAATATTTAACTATGACTGTAATATTTGGCTTTGAAATAAATAAGCTAATATATTGGAAGCTATGGACGTGAATGACAAGAATTATCTAAGCCGACACAATAGTTAACGAATATTATGAATTAAATGCATTAAAGAGTTAATATTCGAGCGAAATAGTTTCCCCATAGCTTCCATTATATATCGTCGGGTAACATCAATTTTATCTAAAAACATTGGAAAATTAAACTATCTCTTTGATGTCCCTTCGCTGCTAAACCAATGTCTTAAACCAAGTAGACTGTATAGATCTTGGTTGTTGGCATGAGATCTTATAGGACTAGCATTGTGTCGCGTCACTTTGTGGGGATAGCGGTTAAGACCAGAATAGCTTTCTCGTAGTCGCGGGTATAAGTGAGGGTATTCAGCGTACGGGTATGCATTAGGTCGAAAATAATTATGGGGATACGTATGGTGATGTCTCCTTGGGTTCTCATGTTTTGCGTACACACCACCAGCATGTTGTTGCCCCGGCCAATAATCTTGAAGATGTTTAAATGGATAATCATATTGTGGGGATAGATTGGGGTGATTTGGCCATGAATATCGGAAATATAGGTTCTTGTTTGAGTGATAGCCTATCGGTTTTACGTCGTTTGTGACTTTTTCTTGAGTTTTAATAGCATCTGTTTTGGCAGAGTCGGATTGTTTTGGTCTGTTACGACGGTATTGAAGTTTTGTACGCGTACCCAAAATACTATCTTCTACCGACGAGTTATTTTTGTCTTGGGAAAAATTGTCGTCTGTAGTAACTTCAGCATATCTGCTTATCAATTTTATCGCTTCTCCGATATCTGAGTAATCATGTTCAGGATTTAGTTTGATATTAGCATTATCCTTTTTTAATACAGTAGTGTTGATTTTACTCGTATTATCGGCAATAACAGAATTGATAATTGTTTGTGTTCCGTTTGAATCTTTAGATGGATTATTATTTGTTAACGTATGATTGGGATTTTCAAGTTCAGATTCTATCTGCTGAGTTTGAAAGGTAGTATCATATAGTATGGGATCAATGTTAACATGTCCAAAAACTTCTTCTTTTTGTCCGACGTCTGTAGAATTAAATGATTCTACTTCCGTAGAATTTATCATAGGACTGTCACGTTTAGGTTTTTCGTGATATACCAGAAAATTGGTTAGTGCGTTTTGACTGACGTGTGTGCCTTTTATTCCTGTTGTATTGTTAGAGTCATGAGCTTGTTGAAGTTTAAGCAGTTCTAATTCAGCTTCTATGCTAGCGTCGTTCGCAGTACCTTTCTTGTCGATCTTAACATAGTTGAGGTCTTGCCCCTGTAAAAAGGATATTATAAGTTTCAGGTTGATTTAAAGATGAATTATAAATTGTTTAAAGCGCGTATACTTATTAGAAAATCATTATTTCCTTGATTGACAAGGTGCATGGTTAGGAATAAATTAAACTAAGCAAAAAAACAACAGTAAACGGTATTCATAAAACTTGCTTTTTTAAAATTTGTTTTGCCGAATCTTTTTTAAATTGTTATAGTAAAGAGTACCGAAGTAAATAAATTTTAAGGCCGTTTTTAATATCAAGTGATAAGTTAAAAGGCATTATAAAAAGTTTAATAGTTAAATATTAATAGCATTTGTGTTATGTACGTATATCTCCTATTATTGTAATTATCCCTATTATAAAATTTATATTATAAATGGAACTTTATTCACCGTGTCAGCTTGGTCTTGAGATTGCAGTGGAGCAGCTTGCGGATCATATCCGATGGGTATTGATAATTGAAGAGGACCTGGCTCTTCATCGCCGTAGTCGTATTGCACATCGCTTCCACCCGGCGCCGACGTGAACAAGGCGTTAAGGTGTTCCAATAAGATACGCTCATGTTCATCCTTGTCGACTGTCACAACCTATAATACACATTGCGTTATAATCTTTTCCTACCATTCGATTTGTGTACATTATAATAATGTAATGACAAAAATATGTACTTTTGGGATTATTGGTAATCATATATTGATAAGAACTTTCGTGGTTTGTTCAAGATTATCGAATAAATAAAAATAGACTTTTGTATCTTTTAAGTACCTGAACACAGCCGTTACGATCTAGCCGCTGTCCTTTAGGACATACGAGCGGTGTGATGAACAGGGATTTGGTTGTGATCCTCCTCGCAGGTGCATTCTGATTACCGCTTTCGGGGCTCTGAAGCCAGGAATGCCAGGCGAGCTCGGCGGCTTGGCGATCGAGCGTATGCGGCGGAGTGCGCGTTGTTGCAACCGGACCAGGGGTCACTGTTACTTCAGCTTTTGCCGTGGTTTCGGCATTGGCCTCCGGTTGTACCTCGATCGCCCCAACCAGTGCACAAGACACCAGCAATAACGCGGCCCACGTATACAACATGGCAAACACCTGGGAAAAGAATTCATAAAAAAAATTAACATAGTATAATGTTATCATGTCTACCAAAATAATAAAAATAATACAAAAACATAATCAATGAAAAAGTATAAACCGAAAATATTATTTTTCATGTTTGTAATTCTATGATAAAACATTTTTTTTTAAACAAATATTCAAAACAATTTCAAAATCAGGTAATTGGGTTATATAAAGAATCTATTCATGGAAGCATGAAATCTTCCCGCTGTACTGTTTTACAATTAAATTAACAAATCATTCGAAGGATAAACAGCCTTTAACGTTTTCATTAAAAAAATTTGCGTTGGTTCTTAAATTATCGAAAAATATCACAAAATCAAGACAGTAATTGTCATATTTACTGTCTAGATTTTGAGCTCGCGTGCATAAAGGGTATGTTGAATATGTATTGCGCATTTGATTTATACATAACTTTTTATGTACTTGAAATTGTAATTAATCTAACATGCATAGTAAATAAAATGGACACTTTATTATAAATATTAACTACGGAAATGATAATGCAGATGTGAACTGAGTGCGACCGTTATGAAACTGATTGTAGTAAAAAAACAGCTGATATTTTATTGTGTTTACAAATATAATCAACCTCTGTTGATTATATTTGTAGTAATAACTGATACTTTTTTAATTACACATAATGTGTTAAAATTAATGAAATGAGAATGTATTTACTAATTTCCTTGCTTAATTACTATCTGATCAAGTTTTTGTGTATTTATATAAAAAAAATTGTGTAATATTTTATGATAAAATAATTTTTTGGACGCTTATATACATACCAGTTTAGTTAGTTTTACATTAAATCATTGTTACAAAACATAATAATTGTTTGCACATTATCTTCGGAAACGCGCAACGTATGCAAATGTATAAATAATTCTTTATACTTCACAATTTACACTAAATGCTCTCAAGGGGATAGGTGATGGATCACCTATGATCTAGAATCGTCACTCAATTAGATCAAGGTTCGACCTTATCCATTAGTTCAATAGCTCATCCATACGTAGCTAGTGGGTCGGTTAGGGAACTACGCGTTTGTTATGTATTTAATATGTGGACTGTTATTACGAAAACTTTCGATTTCTATGCACCGCTGATTTGAATTCAACAACGCCTTCTTACTATAGTGAAAGAACGGTTAAGTAATTGCGCTTTCATAAAAGGAAGACCTGTAATCATTGTTATACGGAGGTGACAACGAACGGATCTCTTTACAAATATAATAATGTCTGTTTCTACTTTTCGTTTTAAACTACTTTTAATAATTGATGCAACAAGTATACACTATACAATATACCGTTATAAAACGAAAATCTAAAATCAAGTCAATTATAGTCTTAAATTAGTCAATAGTCGTATAAAAACTGTTTACTACCTGCTATTATAATATCTATTTATATATCATTGATTTGTTCTATCTGTTCTATGCCTAACAGTGGTTGAAGATAGATCATTTATCTATATCCCATTGTACATTAACAGCTTCAATAACAATAGAGTAAAAATACTGTGTATTTAACAATATATTTACTTTTTTTATTATATGATAAAAGATGTCGCTAAATATTCGTCTACATAGAAAAGTAAATTATATGATAATGGAACGCTTCTGCTGCCTTAAACCATTTAGGTATAGTGCATGCATTACTGAATTCATGTTTAATAGTAATAGTTCAATTTGATATGTATCAAAATTGTGTCTGAGAGTTCCTATAACAACATACATTAAGGTAAAATATGAGCAAATTTGGCCTTGAAGTCCTCTTGATACGGGGAAAGTGAAAGCGACTTACATATGAGAAGGTATTAAGTATATTAATCTTATAAGTAATATGATTAAAAATTCTGCCCCACCTTGAAAGATTTTCGTTTATGTACTCTTTATAATTCTTTACTATGTTGTATATTATATG
>DWHU01001594.1:0-11969 GCA_018247975.1 Parides photinus | reverse complement strand
ACACTGCTAGGGTTATTGGCAATGGTTTTTACAGCCGGCCGCCTGCCTGACGCTAACCCACCTTGGGAATGCCAGTGTTATTTAATTTCTTAAAACGCACGTAACTCAGAAAAAATCTTCGGTGTGCGCCTGGTTCGGAACCCGCGACCTTTGAATCGGAGGCCGACGTCCCTAACCATTAGGCTATCAAGACTCTTAAGCTGTTATGAGAAGTCGTATTATTTGCCGGTAAACGTACATCTCTCGCTAGTTTATTAACTAAAAAATATTATTATATAGGCGTTGGCTACATATCACCTGAGCCGATGTACCCGGACCGTGGGGACATATCAGCGCCGGTGGACGCCGATCTATCCATGACAAAGGACGGTCACGTGACGACGCTGCACTGCAAGGAGACGCCACTCCTCAGACTGCGGAACGGAGCTCTACAGGCCGGTCTTAATGAGAGACTGCAGAAGGTCGTCGCCATGAGAAAGGTAATGTGCAACACATAGCAAGTACGAGAAGAGACACATCAAAGAGAATCATCTTCACTTCGCAGTTATATTAATATTACAAAAACAATTACTCACAGACTTGTTTTTAGTCGCTATATGAAAGTTTAAATGTACATTTTAGCCTAAGTAAACACACCTGTGGTACATTATCCAGCAATGTTTGATATCACCTTCCTGATACAGTTATTCGTGTTTTTGTAGCATGTAGTACATACATAATGATTTTTATACTCGCGCATAGATTAATTTGTTAATAAGTATGTGATAATAAAATAATTTGCATAACAGGTCATATTACCATTTATTAAGTGTAGATATGGACTTTTTATCTAAGACACCCTTAAAGCGAGGATACTTGTTTATTTTGATCAAATCATCATAACCAAAAGCAAATTTCTTATACCATAGCATTACATGACATGAAGTTACTAGTTATTTTAAATACTATAACGATTTCTTTCAACTTCGTTTATATAATTTTGTCTGTAATATATTAGTTTAATAATAATATTACACGTGCAAAATAATAGTCGTACAATAACCGTGAGAACGATAACAGAGCATAACACACCAACGCTTTCGTTTGCAAACACGTGTAGTATAAATAACTATATCACACCATTATTTTTAACATACACCAGAAAAACATTATATAAAACTACTCGATACTGTTTTAATGGCGGCCATGTATTATTGGTAGTACTATCCACAAATATCGACTTCTATTTGTTTCCTATGTCTAAGTTAAGTACTCCATTACTATATTATAAAATAGAGAAAGGCCGTTAACAACATATCGTAAATAAATAACCAATCATATGTTTTATATAAAACTTACATATGCGATGCGCGATATGGTCAAGTGCTTTTAGTATATTTTAAATTGCTGCACTGATGAATTTGCTTGCATATTTAACATATTTCTCGATTCGTATATATTATAAAGTGTTTTCTTTCGTTCCAATGGCTGGCAAATATTATACGAATTATGGGATTACCGGTTTTTAAATATTAATAGCCTAGATACAACTTTATTTTTTAGATTTTCTACTAAAGCATCGTTGTCAATAACACCATTTGACGTTAGACATTGTTGGTCCATAAAAATTAAATAAAATAATAATTAACGATAATTCTAGGAGGTGGAGAGTCAGCGCAAGACGTCGTCGTTGCAACGCAACGTAGTGTATCCGTTGGCAATGCTGCTGCTCCTGGCGCTAACGACAATAACGGTGCTCATGGTGCTGCAGAACACGCTGGAGCTTCTCATAGGCATTAAAGCATTGCCGCTCAGCACAAGGGTATGTAAATTGTTAATATCTTATATCTCCGTATACATATTCCAATATATTTAATGATCAAGGGGCAGGAAGGAATAAATTTTTTAGATATCGCTACAACTCCCTATTTCTGCCACCAAACAAAAACATGAAAACATTATTGTTTCTGTGCGAAAGTAGCGAGCCAAATTATCAAGGAGAAAGCGACTAGCACAAGCTGTTGCTGTGTAAATTATTTTAACTAGAACCAAATTTTTATGGGCACGCTAATATTGCTTACTATCCGATGAATGTCTACCACGCCTCGACGTTTCGTCGAATAAAGGGGTATAATTAAAATGATGTCATCTTTACAGCAATTTACATTAGGCATCGCGTCGTTATCGAAGTTGGGATGGGCGGGCGCGACGCTGGAGGCTTTCCTCATACTGTATCTGCACGCGGCCTCGCTCACCGGACTGAGTGCTCCGATGCGCGCACTGCGTCTGCTGCCGCGCACCCAGCGCACTCCGCTCGCGAGGATCATAGCGCTGTGCACACTGCTACTAGCTCACTCCACAGCGCAGCCGCTTCTTGTCAAAATACTCGGTAAGTACACTGTAATATTTATTTTATTTGACGATACGAGACAATCGTAACCTTCACCTAAGGTTATACGTCTACTCACGAAAATATTAGTATCACGTTGTCGTGACCCTAATGCTCCAAGTCCCGTTACCTCGAATCATTTCATTAGCTACAACGTCCTTAAAAAAGTGGACATATCTCCGGTGATACGTACCAAGATAATTTCCAGCAAACAGTAAAAGTGTGTGATTGTCGCAGAGTTTGATTAAAATACTCCACTCTCTCTGTAAACGTCATAAGAGGCAATCATTCCAACAGCAATCCCGTGGAGAAATTACGTCCAGCATTGCATTGGCTTGTTGTGTATAATATACGCCGAAACTTACAATGTGGTATCTAGTTGTTGATTGAGCTTTGTATCTGTTCCAGGTATAACTAACTTCGATTTACTAGGCGAATTCGGGCGTATCGAGTGGTTGGGTAATTTCAAGCTGGTGTTGCTCTACAACGCGATTTTCGCTGCGACGGTGACGCTCTGCCTCGTCAGCAAGTTCACAGCCAGCGTTAGAAGAGAATTATACAACAGGTTGGTGGAAAATGTCAACACAGTCGCACACTGCGTCTCTTTCCTCAATAACTGACACATCCGAATAATAATATTCAACGACGCAAACTGTGGAAAGAGTGAATAGGCTGATGATGGGTTAGTGCGTTTTACTACCGCAGACCACATCACCAGTTTACCATCAGGTGAAATTGTAGTCAAGCACTAACTTATTTGAAAAAAAAAAACTAAAAGCCGAATTACTTCGATTCAAATTTAGAATCGTGCAATAGATTGCAGCCAACTTTTAGTTTACCGGTTTTATGTAAATTATAACAGAAATCAGTTATAAATTACACTTAACTTGAATTTTATAGCTGATACAATGTAAATGAATAAATAATTGATGATTTCTTAAATTAAAATGGGTTGTAAAAATTAAATGTAAAATACCGAAAATTCTTACTATAATGATAAAGAAATAAAAATAGAGATACCAGAATATTTTACAGGTTTCAATGTTTTAATGACATAATATAATTTGTTTTGTGTGTGTGTCTATTAATTAAATGCTATATATGTTTAAACAATGAATTGTAAACTGAAATTTTCATACCTTTACAAAAAATATAGTTCTTGGGTAAAGAAATTACGATTATGTTTTACCAATGAGACTGATTTGTTAACTAGTAATGATTAATTTGTGTGTTTGCGAGATTATTATTTATTTACTTGTTAATGATTGATTTATTGAAGGAAAAAAGTATGGTTTATTTAATAGCTAATAGAGTATTGCCATGGATTATGTAATTTAGTGGCGCTATGTAGCCAATTAAGTGTGCTCAGTTTAACCTAGTTTAAAAAAAATCTCATGTCTAGTACTAAGGCAGCTAATATTTTAATAATTGAAAAAGACAAATGAAGACTGTATTATACTTCGTCATAATTATTTTTTTTCTTTAATGCTCAATATGCTAGTAGAAAGGGCAAGAAACATAGAGTCTGTAGTATTTTAACTTTTGTCCCTACGAGGCTGTGTTATTATTAAAAAACAAAACAACTACAGAATAGGATCTCTATCGTCGTTGGTTATATTCATTGACCTAGTATTAAAAGCTTTATCAGAATCATCGGCTGAAATTACTAACGCACATAATTGCTTTAATACGTCAACAATAACTTCTTTGCGTTTTGTTTAAGGCAGGCTCTAAAGTATATTTTGAAGCGATAAAATTAAAAATTGTTCCATTATATTACATACATTTACCAATTAAACTTTTTTTACCATATGTTGTAAAAGCGGTTAAGTTTTCGTGCAGATTTTTGCTATATTCTCACGAAAATAGCTGATTTGTCAGTTTTTAAAAACCAGGTACCATCTTTTAGTTTTCATTCGTTGTTGCATCTTGCTCCAATGTTCACCATAACACAGCTTCGCTATTATTTTGAAGTAAGTTCGTCAATAACTCTATGTGTATAGCTTGCAACATTTCGTCACTGCCAAATCCATTAATAACTGTCCTCAAGTACCATCTAAAAAATTATTAACATATGTGTTATAACACGACATATGTTCATAAAAATTTCAAAGCATTTATAAATATGTTCACCGATTACTGTTATTTATTAATATAATTAATAGTTAATACAAATTATCCGTGTATGTAATATTAGTATTAGAATTTTTGTCAATATTTAATAATAAATGTAGAATAATAAAATTGTTTTACTTGTTAACACATATTTCAGTTACTTGTGATGTACAAATTAAATGAAAATTAATAAAATAATGATATTATGTTCTGTAACAATGTTGATAAAAATTATTCTCTAAATTAAAAAGTAGTATACTATTCACCCATGGTGCTACAACAAAATGGATGTAACACCTTCCAGAGTAACTTTTATGGAGTAAAGGTATCATTTTATTTAGCAGCTAAAAGTTAGAATGTCGTGTGAGCACTTGAGTGAATCTTAATTTTGTCGTAATGTATCATAGTGTGTGAATTTTTTATATTTATATTATCTTGTACCAAAAGTTGAGATTGCATTTGAAAATAATATAAAATAAAAATTGATGTTGTTCTTTTCATTTCTCCTCATTATGCTTCTTTCTCCCGATATTGGAATTTAGATTTTATTTCAAAATAATAAAAACTTTTTGATTACTTTTAACTGAAATGAGTTACTGAAAATATAAAACAAAATATTTCTCTGTTTTTCTTTCTAATAATTCTAGCTACTTCTTTGATGAGAATCGCTGAGAATATATCAAACCCGGAAATATTTTTACAGACACAAAATATTACAAAAGGTAATACTGCAAAACATACACCACGGGATCTCGTCATTGTGTAAGCAATCTTTTTCAAACAACTCTCTGGGAAATCAGAAATGGGAACAAATACTGAAAGAAGAAATGTATTAATATACAAACATAAATTTCTTATGCTTTTCATTTATAAATCATGCATTCTTTATTATCGATGCTGAATAGACTTCTATAATTGAAATCGACTCCTACATTTAATATTTTTAACACTTTCATTTCACCATTGTATTAACAATATTTTTTTAATAATCGTTTTGGCTTTTTAACATAATTGAAATTTATTTATGACAATAATTAGAAGCCTGTTCCCATTTAGTACATAAGAATTAAAAAGCATCCTAATTTATTTACTATATTTTAACAAGTAAAATACTTTAAAACAGAATTCTTGCATAGTTACAAAAGTACACAATGATAATATTTTTTTTTATTACTAAAATAAAATATAAAGACAAGATCTTAAAATAACCCTATGTGATTCAGAAAATATATAGAAAATTAAATAAATTTTAATGTTACATTGGCATAATAGCGGGCTACAAAGTTATCTGTACATAGAAAGAGAGCAACGAGTAAAGAAATTATTACTTTCTTAAAAGTTGGTAATGCTTCTGCTTCTGTCCATGTTGCTTCAGTGCTTGAGCAATGGTGATCACCTACCACCACAACAAGGGTTAATGTAAAAACCACCACTGCAAAAAAAAAATATTTTGGTATCTATAGTGAGACCCATTTAGTGACTTAATGCTTAAACGCAAAACGTACAAATGTTGTATCATAAAATGTTATATCTTAGATTATTGTTCAAAAAGATGAATTAATATAAAAATATTTATTTTTATGCAGGTTCAAATGGGTTGCGGATATATTCAGTCTAGCCGAAGAGAAAGTTTCAAGTAATATTACTCCTGTTACTTCTCGATCGTCAGTCGAAAAGAAGTTAATAAATAAAGACGATGCATCACAAAAAAGTGCAGAACATATCAAAACAGAGTGATAAAAGTGCAATTATTTAAATATTATGTATGTAATAAATAAGAAAAAAATAAAAAAAAATCGTTCTAAACTCTTATAAATGGTGTTTTCAGCACATATGAAAATTAAAACTATGTTAACGAATTTTGTAATGAAACGCTAGCCTTTTTCATTTATGTTCTGCTTTTAATTTTTCCCATCAAAATGTTTAAAGTGAAATATGGGGAGAATAACAATCGGCGTATCTTAGTAATAGCAGAGACTTTGAGCCTTAGTTAAGCCGAGTTTATGTTTTTAAATAAAACTAAGTCATTATTGTGTATTGGTATTATTTTCACTATCATTGACAGGTGTAATCATCAAGTAATGTTTGCCACATCTTCTTCCCTCTGCCTTTATTATAAGTCGCCTTGCATTACTTCGGATTGACTCTAAACATTGATTGCTGTTCAATCCTAATATAAATCCAAGATTAATCACGTCATAAACTCCTCTGGTGTAGGTATAATTATCTGCTCCACTTGAAATAATAATGTTCTTTGACTTGCCAACTGCATGGTATGTATGAGCCATACTTATTACATTCTTTCTAGCAGTAGAGTCCTTAATTGCTGGTGAATACATTAATTCAAAAAAGATACCTCTTTCTATTGCTTGGTTATACAGTTTACGGCTAACTTTGAAATTAAATCTTGTCTCTGGTGCAAATGTTATAATATCAATATCCAAATTAGCACATGCATATTGGAATGCTTGCAATGTCTTAGGTATGACTGCTATTATATCATATTTTTTAATATTATCCGATTGATTGAACTTATGACTAATGCTTGATTCTGAAAATTCTATAGTAACCCTCTGAAGAATGTTAATTTCGTTTCTGTCTATTTTTTCAGGAATTTCTATCGGATTTGGAACAAAATCATTTTTTTCTCCTTTTCGTTTTTTCTTTTTTGGTTCTTCAGTGGCTTCTTCTACATGAGTATTTATTGCAACGGTATTGAAACCCAGTTTATGCAATGTTTGTAATTTACTAATGTCACAATTTCTGCTTAGTGATAAATCACAAAAACCCCAATTTTTTTGTGCCATATTCTAACTACAGCCTGTTAATAAAACAGTACCACCGGTAAATCACTAATTTGTAATATAAATATAACCTGTGCACACCAAACTTCTCACGTTTGTAATCAAACAGTTCATAAAATCATATAACTGAATAATTAAAATACGAAACGACAACGTTAAACTTTTTAGTCTACAGTCAATAATTAAAATACAACAGGATATTTTGTTTTCAAAGACTTCTCCGCTTCTCAAGCGAAAGATCAACATACACAGTAATGAACACGATTGTACATTTGACAAGAATAGGGTTGTCCATTCCCCACATTTACGCAAAGCAAAGACAGTAGGTGACTTTCGAAAATATTGTAAATGACTAAATTTAACTAAAATATGTTTTTTTTATGTTTTAGTAATAATGTATTAGGGTATATCAAAAGAATAAAAACTGTGCTAAAGTAAATCAAGGATAGGTCAGTTAAAATAAATATGAAACCTCCCAAAATCCGGAAAAATACATCAAGTTTGTGTTTCGACTAAAGAGATATTTTGTAATTTTGATCAGTACAAGATCAGAAGAAGTAATATGAAACTTAGGTGAAAATATAAGAAGTTAGTAACGTCTGATTTTACAGCCATTATGAAAAAAATAAATGTCAAACTTTCATAAAATCGGTATACACAAAATGGGTGTTCATATAATTATAGCAGGAGAATCACGATGCGATTTTTTTGCAAAAGCTTGCTTAATTGCTGATTACCTTGCTCAACATTTACCACATTTTTCTTGGAAGAGAATAGAAAAATCGGTTTTAGAATGGAAGGTAAGTAATATTAAACGCGTGTAGTACAGAATATCTTTTGTTCTTACTTTTAAAATTTTTAACATATTTTGTAGACTTGGCTGTGTAAAATTAATGGAAAAAACAAGTGGCACCATGAAGGGTCTCCTTTAGTTTGGAAAGAATTATTGATTGAAGGAAGCAAACCCTATTACATTGGAGGCGCTTCAGAATTTTTAGATTATTGTTATTCCTATTACAAATTTGAAGCTTTCCTTAGCACTGATAGATTTAGAGATTTAATTGAAAATATTAACCAGTACAAAAGAAAACAGGTGTCTGAAACGAATATTGCAAAAGAACAGTTAGACAAAAATGAAAAACACGACTTCAAAAATTATGTCGTTTGTATTTCTGGAGCAAGCCATCCATTAACTATGTATATAATATCTGGTTTATTAAATATGATCGTTGATAATAATGGTATATCAAAAATTTATATTTTCGACAAACAATATTCTGAAACGTTTTTGGAGTTTGTGGAAAACGAGTGCAGTTTTGTTGGTACTAACTATGCGAGTAAAGTAGTGAAATATACAAAAAAAATGGGAATGGCTTTAACGAATTGTGACATTTTGATTATCATGGATTACGAACCTTTTCGGTAACATACAATGATTTTCTTTCATATTTTGCATGTACATTTAAATATCCGAGATTGGTCAAACTGCTGTTCTCTTGAGCATTAAATCAATTTATTTAAAAATTATTACGTTTAAGAATCTTCTAGAATGTTTTTACATTCACTTTGTTATAATTTGCTACCTGTACTACCTGTACCATTACTAACACAGTTATAATCATTCAACAAATAAAGTATGATAATTGAATGAAGCGAATACCGTACATTTTGAAATACAACAAGATATAAACCAATGGACAGGAGATGTGGTTGTGGCCTGGATTCGGTTACATATGTTTAGTAAATTATTTTATTAACAAGTCCGCTTAATTAAGTAACTTGTGTTCATGATTTTTATTTATGTTTCAGTTACACTACTGTTATTTAATATAGTAATAACCATAATGTTATACATTTGTATAATTTAATCCATTTGGGATTTTACTTTTTTGTATTTACTTACTGCGATATTTATTTTGCACGATCTTCATAATAATGAAACATGGGTTATGGTAAATCTATCAGATATCTTTATTTACAGTGATGAATTGGCTATTGGTGATTGGCTTTCTCATAACGCACGTATTATGAAAGAATTGGCCCCTTTGATTAACGCCTCTGCTTCACGTAACATGTATATAGTTTTTCCCAATCTTGGGCCTGCTTGTTATAATGCCACATTAATGACAAAATTATTAACAAGTATTAATAAAAAGAACATCGTAGTAGTAACTTCGGATTTAGGTTTAGAAATTGCACCAATAGCAGCAGAAATTGCCGGAGTACCTCTGAGAAATATGTTTTGCCCACCGGTATGGGGCTTTGTTGGAATTAATCATCTTGTTGATATAAATAACACTATTCATAAATATAATGCTATTCAACCATACAACAGATTCGTTAAAGTTAGGAGTTCTTCTTTATGTGTTGGCACTCTTACGCCTGAATTTAGAACAATGGAATATTTATTGTACTTCAATGAAAATCTTTGGTCAAAATTACTGGAAACTAAAGTATGTATTGAATAAATTGTACAAGCTATGCTTATTTTTATATTTATAAATAAATTTACACAATTCTTTTTCAGGAGAATATTAAGAATGAACATCTATCATTACGTAAAGCTATATCTGTTGTGAACTTTGTTAAATCATGGATGACTAAATCGAATCCCGAAAACATTATTACTCTGGGCGTTCTATGTAACGGCAAGTTTTTTTCAATCTTATTTTTACTTAATCTCTAAAATTTTTTATACTCGTACTGTTGAAAATAAATAACTAGTATTAATAATTTCACAGGGGCTTTTGGTTTAACTTTCGATGGAGTTTTTTCGCAACCTGTAAAATATGTGAACGGTTTTTGGGAACCGGCGACTGATTTTATGACTCCGAAGGATCCTTACATAAACATATTGTATTTGCAGCAAATAGCACGAACAGTAATGAATTTAAGAAAAAAAGAATTGCCTAAAGTAAATTATTTCTGCCCATGTGTTTGCAGTTTGCAGAGAAATAAAGAAAGTGTTGAAGTGAAGACTACAAGATTGAGTCCAAGCAAAAAGTCAATAAATTTTACGAAATAGACATGTATCGAATGTAAGTCTCGATTATTGAATCGATTTCACTACTTAAATCGATTAAGAGGCTATTACTAAGTCATAGATAGAATACTTTTTCGTTGCCGCCGAGCACAGCACTAGTACTCGACTAGACGTCGGTCTTGAATGTTGTGTATTTTTGCGTTTAGCGAAGAAATGTTATGACGTGCAGTTGCTATCTTTGTTGTAACAACACTCGGACAGTAATACTGAACTTTGTTAGTTAATAAAATGTAATAAAACCAGTTGGAAATGTTATTAAATGTTCTTATTGCCATGATTTTTTCCAAAGTATGATCGTGCCAATAGGAATTACTAGCATAGTTAGGTGTTCGTATTGGTTAAGTTTTGTAAATGTTGTGCCAACAATGAGATAGTGGAGTGTTGTGATGTGGTTGTGGGACATGTGGGGTGTGCTATGGGTCGTAGAAGTATTGGCGCAGTTGTCGGCCGTGGTGGCTACGCCGTTGGAGCCAGCATCGTTAAACTTACGAGGTGAGAGGAACCTTGCCGCCTCTGCTGTCATCTCGTCATTTGCCTTACTTTGCATGCGTAGCTGTTACTTTAATATTGTTTCAAAGTGTATGAAAAGTCACAAAGCTTTTTATTAAAATTTTTAAGGTTTTATGCTACCACTATGTTAAAATTATAACTTTTAAAGATCATTATTTATAAATGGTATAAATTATAAACTTTTATATATTTACTTATTTAATTGTATTGATAACATTCTTTAACAGTTTCATTTAAGAATTCCTTTTTACAATATATAGCACAACAATTATAATGATTAAATATAACTGTTACAGGTAAATGGTTATTAGAAAAGTACATTTACCTAATAACCACAGTTTTCTAAGGATCATCAAGTATTTTTTTTATCACAATAAAGTAACAACACTGAAAATCTTTAGTAGACATTAAAAGATAAAGTAAAAAAAGATCTTTTTTTTGCCAAGTGTTTGTAATACCTTTTTCAAAACTAAGTTTTTTATTTTTATTTTAAGCCATACCCTTAAGGTTAAGCCGGCAAAAACAAAGTTGGAATGAATTAATATAAATATTGCCCCATGTGTTCTCATAAAATGGTTTGGGTTTTTGAAAATCAATTGTTATTTTTAAAAAGTAAGGTTGTTTTTTACTTTTTTCTTACTTGATAGGTGTTGCGAATAAAGAATTCATTATCTTTTAATAAACTTTTGTCTGCTTGAAATTACAGGGCCTTGTAGTTTGATAAATAAAATCTTATTTTAAAGACCTAATAGAGAAGTTTAAATTATATTATGTGGAAGCATGTTAGGCACTTTTAAAGAAATTCTATTATGAACTAAACTGGAGTTTTATTGTTCTTGAGTCTGCTATCCATTTTACCTATATCCTTGTTCTTGCATACAAAAATTAAATTGTTTACTGTTAGTCATGCTTTATGTCATTTAATTTTTTTTTATGTACTGAAACCATAGGATTTTTTTTAAATATGTGAATAAAATGCATTGGTTTAAAGAAACATTGTTGATAATTGTTGAGCTTATGAGGAAAAAAAAGATGTAAGAGATTTTTTTTAAATGGATTTTCTATTGCGTTTTTGCTAAACCTATCGCTATATTCTCAGAGATATCATCTCAATGTCAAAAACATCAAA
>DWHU01001593.1:0-11972 GCA_018247975.1 Parides photinus | reverse complement strand
AGTACAGATGGAGACTAACACACTGCCCCAACCCCAAGAAATAAATTGGGAAAATGGGAAGGACAAAGAAAGAAGAAAAAGAAAATTTATGTTACAATTAAATAAATTCTACAAATACAACCTGATGTCCAATTGAAATTTTTGGTATGATATGCACAGGAGCAAGTTGAAATTTTTCACGTTTATTTTTGTACAGTTTTTTAGCCGTGTCTACAATGAAATTAACAATTCCAGGAGTCCAAGTATTGATAGAGTACTTGTATGAGGTAACTATGGCCATTATTGCAACAAAAGGTAAAACATCTTTTGCATCTTTTTCACTTATTGCTGAGGAACCCTTTATAATCTGTGAGTTATCAGGCATAGTCTTGAAGTTACTCGGTTTTAACAGTTCCTCAGAAGGCGTAAAATCTGTTGAAATTTCGTCCAATGGCGGCGTAAGTTTCTTTCTATACTGTCGTAATTTAGAGCGATATCGTGCATCTTCTGCCAGAAGAACTCGTCGGTCCACATCGACTGGTTCAAATGTTTGCACTTCGTCTTCAATAATTTCCACCGTGGCTAGCTGAATTTCAATGGGTTATTTTAAACAATGTACTTTAGTACTTTAATACTAGTGTTTTAAATGTAAATAGTACGTAGTCAAACATGAATAAGGAACACTTTAAATTTGAGACTTTTACCGGGACTTCTGGTTCAGGCTGAGGTGATGGTGGTGGCGGAGGTAGCGGTGGTGGTAATTCCTCCGCTTTTCTTCTCGCTTCTTCTTCCTCTGCTTTTTTTCGTTCTTTCTCTTCTTTTTTCCTTTGCAAAGTTTCTTCGTCTTCTTCTTCCTCAGCTTCCTCCTTCAAACATGATATGAGTAAATTTATTTAAAGCGGTAAGTTTGTAGTATGTCAAAGTCAACTTAATTGTTTAATAATGTTATCATATTATCAAACCATATTTTTTACAATATAATTTGCAGTTTGTCCACGCTTTATGCAATCTGTCAAACATTAACTCCATCATTATCAGGATCAAGCAGATAAAAAGGCATACCTCTTCTGCTCCTTCAGGTGGCTGGAAGGAAAAAAAATGTGTGACTATTAATATTCGAGAAATCATAAAAAGGCGGCCACTGATAACGGTAGCTTTAACAAACTTGATATTTTAGTACAGTGATCATAAATTTCTTTTAAGTTATTCAGAATCACTATAACTATAAAATTCAGATTTTGGAGCATAGTTTAGAATGTCCGTGATTAGGATTTACAAACACATTTGTAAAATTTGCTCAAAAATATACATTTAGACGAACTCGGGTAACGCTTGGTGTATTATATGGTGATATAGAGATGCTGTGGTAGTACCCACCTAAATAGTCTACAGCAACAATGTTCTGCAACTACAAATAAGTTCTACTACCAGTATTACGAAAATTTTGTCACTACATGCATTACCGGTAACATGGGTGGAGTTGGTGGCGGCGTAGGCTCCGGATCCGGGTCAGGTTCTGGCGGTTCGCGGCTCTTATCTCGCGGAGCCGGCCATGGCGGCACTACTTGAGTAACCGATACCGTGGGGGAGTCTAAGTTCACTATAAATTTAAAAGTAAGGAGCTATGTTGTAGAAAGTGTCTACGTTAGTTCTTTACAACCTACTTTATTCTGAATAAGCAGAAGTCAGGCAAAACTGCAATAATATATTAATACTTCAACAATATGGTTCATAATAAATATATGTTGCATCAATAACAACAATAGCATTTCTTCCACAACCACGATGTTTTTTTATGGATGAAGTTAGAACTGTTAGTCTTTTATGAAGACTTTTACAGTTTCACCAAAATCTGCTTGAGAATCCTGTATCCAGAAGCATAAAATATTAGAAAATATGTGAAGTACATAATTAAATAATTTAGTAAACGTATTAGGAACTATGAAAAAGAAATAAAAAAAAAAAAACTTGTTTTTACAACTTTGTCGTTTTGTCCCTCTTAGATTAATTTGTGGAATTATAAACGGTTAAGAGAATATCACGTATTCGTAATTTATTTTATAAATTTAAAGATATCAGCACAACTCATAGCCCAAAAAATAAGAGACATTCTCCTCCATCAGAACAAAAGTTTTATTTTGGCTAATAAACGTTTCTATATTTTGTTATATAAAAGGACTTGGTATTATAGTAGATTACTATTTTAAAAAATTACCAATTTTTGGTTCTAATGGTGTAGGTTCCTGGTTTTTATAACGTAGTGGTATCGGCGGAAGATAGTCGTCCTGTATGCTGTCTACTAACGATACTATGTCTCCCATCTGCTCCTCGTCAACTTGCGACTAAATGTCACATACATTTCGAATAATTAATGAAGGACAAAACTATAATATTGACAAAATTAACCTGATTTTAATAAGGGTTATTGCAAAATTTATTAAAGTAAATATGAAATTAAAATTTATTGCCTTTTGTAAAATAAATTACTGAAGGGTACTCTTAATCGTCTTTTTTTTGTAGCCGACGAAACGTGCCGATGTTTTTTCTGGTGATAAGTAATATACTTAGCCATTACAATGTGGACTACTTGCTAGGATGATGTACACATTGCCATACTCTTGTCGCCTTAAGACAAGTTTAATTACTCCAGGAATTACACTAGCACCAGAGCTCTACATATACAGGGTTAAATTAAATTAGCGCATCACCTCTTGCAGGCTGTCTCTCTACATCAATCCCAACAAAATTTTAAAGTCGTAGCTGAAAAATTAATAATTTTAAAAATCTATGTTTTCCTATATAAAATTTGTTTATTGCCTCTGAACAGGCATTTACTCCGAACACGCACTGCACCTTGCGTAGGCAAAATAAAGCGACGTGCAGCGGAGCGCTGGGTTGTAGGGGTACCCAAACTTTGAATGAATACGGGCGGGGAGGTAAGAGCCCTGCCCGAACGTTGTAATTTTAGGTAGTACTTACAAAATACAGAGTAATAAATAACAGAGAGAGCAAACATTTTTGTTTTTTCGGGGTTATTTATCAAGATTTGTAAAACGTCGTAGAGCAAATGTTATTGCGTTTGACGTAAAGATACTGCCCGCAAGAGGTAATGCGCTAATTTAAATTTACCCTGCATATACGATAACATACTCTTGTTTAATTCTTATCTCTCATTATAATTGAAATTCCTAAAGGTATGTATGTTACTTTTGCAGGGCCTTCATTGACAGTATCATCAGCCGCTAGGATATCATGAAAGATTTCTTTGCCATCACCGTGTCCTTGACTAGCTGCAAGAACATTATGCTTTCTTTTCTTTCCACCAGGTAATTGTTCGTCACTTAGGGTGCAAATAATTTGTTTCTGGAAACATTTCGTAATATTTTATACAACTTTGATAAAATAAAAATAATTAACTCGTTATTTTACATTGAACACAAAACTTCATCTCATCTAATGAAAGCAAAAAAAGTCCCACCAGATAGTTCTGTAGCATTTAAATTCAAAAACTTATCGATGATTCAATAAGTCTATACCTTTGGTTCTCTTTTCTTCAACTTCAACACTTTAAAAGCGTGTATATAAAAAGGAGTAGTGGGTGGAAGATAATCCCAATTCTTTGTAAAAACCGAAGCCATTGTTTCTGGATTGAGCAGCATCCAGCAGCAGGCCCTGCCGACAGTATGCGACTTCAGGCCATCATTAGTCCGTGGATAAGGATCAAACAAATAGTACATTTCTTTCTGCCTCCATACTGCTAAAGAATAATTGTTAAATTCTAGAATCCCACTGTTATACTCGAGACTGAAAAATTCTTCTAAGCCTGTCTTTATGTTAAAGAAACATTCTTTTGTTGTGAACAGCTGGCCTTTTACTCTTTCCCTATAAATTATTATTTCACAAGCGTATGGGCCGATAGCTATTTCGTTAGGTATATTATCAATTGTGATATCAATCATTACTTTTGGATGAACACTTTCGACGTACAGTTTGTTGCCTAAACGTAATATTTTATCAAGCGTCTTTGTGAACCAAGTATTAGGTGGAGAGATTTTTGCATAGGTCATTGCAACGATAGCTATAGGCAAAGCTTGGCGATATTTCGCTTCTTCAAAGCATCGGTCTCCAAGATGCATATTAGCATTAACAATAGCACAATTTTCATTAAGTATTCTGTAACTCATCATAGCTTTCTCTGCTTGAGTTAGTTCTTTGTCCGACTCAAAATCTTCATCAGCTGTTTCATCGACCATTTTTAGAACTTTGACAGGAGCTAAGATAAACTTCTGATCCTCTACTACGCTCCGCGCTAATATCACTTCAGCGACCGAAACTAAATCCTTGACATTCATTAGAGCAGAGTATCCGTTAGTAAAATTTGAATAGGCGCGCGAATCTCTTCCGGCAGGGTCGAAAATGTAATAACATATCTTGTCCTTCCATATCACTACTTTCAGAACTCTAACACAAAAATAAAAACATTTTTAGTATATACAACAATTTGCACATATTTCATTAAACTTGTATACTTGTAGACTTTTATAATTTTATCTATGTTCCACTTATTCCAAACAGTTGTTTTATATACGTTTCTATTTGTGACAATTAAAACAATTTTTAGAATAGACAACACATGCAGTAAGTAGTACATGCCGCACAAGTAAGTGAAAGATGACCAAAGATATTTCTTGTTTGTATAACTTTTTAAAATACTATACCTAAAAGAAATATGTAACTTGAAAAAAACAAATCATGTACTAATTATATTACGTTACCGAGTAAGCAAGATCCCTGCTCGATTATCAGCGAAGAATGCTTTCAAACCTCTGCATAAATTATATACAGTAGGATCTAGAGACATGGTGTAACCAACAATGTCAGGTTCTCCCAGCAACACTTGCATTCGTTTCCCGTTTAAATTCAATGTTTGTTTTTTTCCGAATGGCAACACTTCGCACATACCTTGAACTGAGGAATGATCGTGTATCTTTTCTAAACATTGTAAATACCTGTTAAAAATAAATTCGTAATTTAATTCAATTTAATGTAATCCTTTACTTTAATCAATACAACATAAGAGATTTTTAGATACCATTGATCTCCAGCGTCTATTAAATTATCTATAAGCTTCATTGTCCACTGCTTAGGATGGTAATGAAATGCTAGACAATACGCCATTACACTCATTGTAAGAGCTTGTCTTCCCCTCGATCTGTTGCCTGTAATATTTTAAGTAAAATAAACCTCCGTACAAACAAACAGAGAACAATTTCTGGTGTCAATATATCAGGGATCTGATTGTCTTTACATAATTGAATACGCTGTTAACAGGCTAATTCGTTTACCGCTAGACATTACATTAACACTACACCAGGCAGGAATGGGGTCAGGTATGAACCTATTTTTATAATAAGAAAAATCTGTTTTAATATTGAAAAACCTGACTGTTTTCACAGATCCCGCAACCTGGCTAATACTTACGCGAATTACTACAATGGGAAGATAATGTTTGTGTAATCTTTCATGCGGAACTTACATTACACATAAAAAAACGGCTACTTGGGTACTGTTACTACTTATAAGCAAAGAATTACATTAATAAACACAGGTTGTGTAATGTTCTAGACCAGGGCTTCTTAAACTTTTGTCACTCACAACCACATTTATGATTTCGACGAGTGACGACGAATGACGAGTTTCTTGACGACCCCATAAAAATATAAAAGAAAAAAGATTAATATTTTTTGATGATTTATTTATTAGGTAACAATATACATATGAAAATATATAGTTTTAGAATTCGTTTTGAAACATACAAAAATCTAAAATAAAAAATCGCAAACGCAGATTTTTGCTGCGCGGCCCCTTTTAGTGTCGCGACCCATAGTTTAAGAAGCCCTGTTCTAGATCATAATTAATATTAGCTTACCAAATTTCGTGTCGTACATGTTAAAGGACCCGGTCAAGATACCATAATGAACATCGGGTTTCCTTTCTTTTGTACACGGTAACACGGTCAATGAATGTGTCCGTAGAGTTCCTCTTTTTAAATTGGCGGGTATATGCACCTGGATTTAAACAATTAACTCAACACACTGTTCGTACTGTCTCAGCTGTGCAACGGCTAACCGCCGGCGTTATAAGATGAAGGTGTCAGGTTCAACTCCGTGACTACCTTTTACAGTGTTTGATTAGCGTTTTGCGAACCGACTGGTTAATCATAGTGTAAAGGTGCCGTTATAACAGATATACTATGTTTTAGCACACTATATATGAAAACCAGAATATACTGATCGAGTGCGCTGTATTAATTAATTAGACCGGGGACCCGTGTCTGCAAACCTAACAGCAGCTGTCTGAGTCAAAACATAATTCTCAATATTTACATCCGCAGAAAATACACATATGTATTCTTTATGGCGTCATCATCTCTTAACATGATGTAAAATTAAGGTCAAGTATTAACCCATTGCGTATAAACAATTTAAGAAGTAATATAAGTAAAAAAATTATACTCGCATGTTCTGGTTTCGGTATTTCGTCTAATCCACAAGCTGAATCGTCATCCTTTAAATGCTTTTGCGTACCCCTAGCTCTAGGTTTACCATCGGTAACTCCTATGGTAGTATAAGGAATATCATGGTGATGGCTAAAACACGATTGTATAATTTATAAGCGATATGAAAACAAACTTTTGAATTAATTCACACACGGGTATATACTATTATATAATCTTACCCCTTGCGTTTTCTTCGCAATCGTCTGCGCAGTGCAGCACATTTCCTTAAACATACAACGGCATTTTAGTTTTAGTATTGTTTTCACTGATGTTTCAATCGCTTATATGCCGATTTCTACTCAACAATGAAAAAATATATTAATATATGTATACGTATCAAAAAATTATGACAGATTTTCGTACTATTAATTCTTAAATTATATTAATTTAATAAATCGCATAACCAAACAAAGCTTTTTAATTTATTCTACACCATTCTGATGAAGACATACTGTAAATTATAATTGACAAATATTATTTTTATAATACAAATATCTCCAAGTTATTAGTATATAAAGCTTATTTTACTAATCCGAATATTTGTAGGTCCGACTTGTAGGTGGTGCACTGTATAATTTTCTACTCAGCACAACATTATTAAAAAAACTGCATGACGAATTTCCATTTTAAGTTCTAAAATAAAAGTAAATCTAACCGACATCTTTTTCCTGTACATTTTCTCATTCCACATCTGTAAAAGTAAACCTGATATTTGAAAGAGTTTAAAATATGCAAATATTTATTACTAAATAATAATAAAAAATCAAGATTTTCAGCATTTAATTTATCATGTTGTCTGTCCATCTTCATATACACGGAGAACTATCATCATCAACCGATGATAAACGTCATCTACTGGTCATATCTAGGATATGACCTTTTAAAATATTTTACAATGATCGGACGTAATTTAAAAAATATTTTGCATTTCCAAAAAAAGACACACTAAATAAATATTTTACCTTATCTTAAGCTGGGGTTTCTTTTTGCCGTGTCTCCTAAAATTTTAATGATTAAACAATAACAGAATATAGATTGCGGATGTAATTTGAAATCAATAAAAAATTTATATACCCGGGCCCGGGTAGAACAGGGACGTCCAAAACGAAATCTTTGTCAGCATTGATTATGATCCCACTATGCGGTTTGACCAATCTGAAATATTTACTTGCGATTTATGAATAGTTCCTGAAATATTTAATTTACAGTGTCATTAATTTAAATAGATTTTTTATGTACTTAAAGATACGTCAAAACGCGCAAGACATTCATCAGATTAGATGAATAAGTCATACCGCGTGCCATAACAGCGATAGCGTAGCGTTCGCCAGGATAATGTACTGCACCACAATGTGCTCGACGTTGTGGGATATAGACAGTAATTTTACAAGCTATAACTCTCCTTAAATGGAACCCAGTAATGTTTTAACACTGTAGCGGTCTTCGGCAACAGAGTTGCGCTACCAATTAAAAGATTACATCCTATTAAGTTTATTATATACTATAATCGCCGCTCCGCTTTACAAGACTTAAATATAATTGAAAAACTTTATATGTCCTAACGTATGTGTCCGTTTGTAAATTTAATAACAAACAACTCACTCATGTCCGGATTGTGCCGGTAAAGGTGGTTGCATCTCGCGAGGTTGTACTGTAGCTTTTTGTGTTGGTATAACTTCACCGCTTACTTTAGGGCTTGGCACCTATTTCATTAAAATTTTACAAAGCAAAAAACACAAAACCAAACACTTTGGAACATAATTTATTGCTTGGAATTAAAAGTGCAGAGTAGTTCGTTATTATATCTGAAGTAATTTTACTAATCAATTATGTGTTATTGTTTTCAATAAAATCGTTGCTAATTCAAAAGCAAATACAATAAACTCACAAATTTAAAAAAAATATGAAAAGCCTTAACTTACTTTTAATATAGATTGATCAGATGATGTATGTTTTATAACCGCAGACGGAGTTGGCAAATAGATGTCTCCTGGTAAAAGATCGTAATAGCGCACTTTTTTCTTCTCTTTGCCCTTCTTCCCGCTTCTCAGTGTCCCTATACTTTCATCCGATGTCGATGCAAAGTCATAATCAGAAAATGATGATCTAAAAATAATTTATTTGATATACCATCACAACCGGTATTAAATAGTGATTGACGGTAAATTTATTCTTTAACACAAAATACTAGCGACATAGTCCTATTCAATATTATGTTATCCAGCAATATATTAAGTTTTGCATAGTGTCGCGTTGATACTACGTTTGTTTAAACTGCAATAAGTTAACAGTTAATTTCACAAAGTTTTAAGTGACTATGAAACCGCGGAGGAAACGTTTTCGAGAGATATTTTGATAGAAGTATTATAATAGGAAATTTGATTACCATTGCTGTTACAAAATCACGATTACTATTTTTTAGTTTTTAAATGTTAGACACGTCTGAATACTAACCTTTAACATAATATTATAAATAACAAATAATAATAACCTTGACTTTAGATCAGTCGGCTTATAAGGTTCAATGGGGCAATGACCAATGTACCTTAACCTGAAAAAAGTAAACCCTTTTTTAACAAAGTTATACCGATATTCTTTTCAATTTAAATCTTTAATAATTTTACTAAACTGAAATTTACTGTTAAAGAGGCATTATAATATTAACAAATATATTCAGTTATTACCTTGTATGCATTGACGGAACCATAGGAACGCAAGTGTCTTTATAGTGACGAGGCTTGAATGGTTTAGTTTTAAAGTTTGGCCGCTGGACCGTAGCCTTGGATTTTCTCATTTCTTTGTCAACTTTTTTTGGAAAAAATGAATATGAATTGACATGAGAAGCATGAAACTTTGTATCTCGATTAATTTTCTAGAATGAGCCGAAGCTTCCGAGGGAGCTCACGTGCACTACGACAAAAGAGGCCTTAGGCTCTCTGCGCTCTGCTCTTTCAAAACTGCAGTAACCGAATATCCCCTTCCGAGAACTAGTGAACATCCGTCACAAAAAAAATCTTTGAATACTTACGCTCTTCCTGAAATACCAGGGCTTCAATAATTTCTCGTACATTTTTACAATCCGTAAACTGTAGATGTTTACATATCTTTTTTATTTTCTTAGGACATTTACATAAACTGAAAATATAACAATAATCAGTAACGGGTTACATTAAATTGTTACAAATCCGTTGTTGAACGTAACCATGCACAATCACAGTGGCAGCTTATTTATGAGCTATTTGCAGACAATAAAGTGGCGATGTGAAATTCGATGTTTACGCGAATCTCATTGAGCTCATGGCTTTAAAACAAAAAAAAATTCTTTTTGGACATAACGTTTAACCAGGAAAAGTTCCAGGATTTATAATATTTGCTACGATATTATTTGTACTTGTTTCCGTAATAATTATTTTTGAAGAGCTTATCTCTGTCACCCAGTGTTTACCACAAGTAACATAACCGGGAAATTAAGACATTTCTCATACCCCAAAATAATATACATACTGGACTGTTCTTAATACCATTACCATAACAAGGAACTAAGTCTTATAACAAACTTTTATTTATATTTTGGGGAAGATTTATCTTCCTTTAATTTTACAGGGTTTTAAAGCATTGTACTCACATAAAGATTAAATTTTTTTTAATGAAATGGAAGTTAAAAACTAAACAAGAACTCTGCTAGGTCTCATTGTTAACACCGATGCATTCCGTATAACCCCCAGCAATGTTTTGGGTATGACCTCAGAGTGTATTTTAGTGGGTAGAAACCCCAACAATAACCTTTTGTCTCCCAGATTTCGCCCGACAAAATAGATCTCATTACTATAAAATTTTAAACAAAACCCAGTAATCAATTACACAACTAACATGTAAACGGGTTAAAATTATATTCGACTTACCGTTTTTTATTATCCATTGTTAATAAGATTCTTCTATTACGTTTGTCTTATCATATATTTACTTTCGAATTTGTTTCATATTTTCGTTTATTTTCCACAGCGAATTTTAACATTATCTAAGTCAATGCCTTGTTGATTAGTATTTTAGAAAATATTTGTTTTTAGAATTATAATTGTCGCAATTACCAATGAGTCTATATAGGTGGGTTTATGAAAATATTTTTTCTGTTGTTTCCATAATGGTGGTTTTTCGCATGTTTGCTTTATATTTGGACAATATGAAATAGCACTGCTTTTTTCGTAGCAATATTTGTTTATAAATGGTTTACCTTTTGTTACCAATCAGATCTTCTAGTTAAAAGCTTTGTTTTATTTTTTATTTGACAAAGCCACGATACGAGTACGGCGTTAACCCGGTAGTACATGATAAGACTGCCGTAACAATGTAACGTTATTTAGAATGATAAACGCTGTCACTTTGTCTCTTAAGACCAAAGGTCTTGTCACGTTACCGCAGTAAATATCCACTACGACGTGCTTCAAACCTGAACACAGTAAAGTTGACGTACTAACAGTAAAACTATTTAGCGCCAGGAGCGTTGGATCTACGGCAATAAGTACATCCACGGTCTCAGACAACAAGGTTTTCCCCGCTAATAAATAGATTTCGAACAGGCGTAATTTCCGTTAGCCGTGATAACCGAGTGGTTAGGGACCTCGGCCTCCGATTCGTGGGTCGCGAGATAGAGCCTGGCTTGCACCAATGAGGTATGTGCGTTTTAATAAATTAAATATCACTGGCTTTACCGCCAACCCACACTTGGCCAGCGTGGTAGATTAAGGTCACAAATCTCTTACTACGAGAGAAGCTGAAACAGCAAATGATATAACAAAATAAAAATTGCACCCTAACTCAGTGCAGCCGACACATCTCGCAAGGCCACGTTAATTTTATTAGCAATGTGTGTCCATACCACAATGTAAGCAGCATTCGGAAATACGTTCAAAATAGTAGTGGCATTGAAAGTATTAACACAAACAGTAAAAATCAAAATAAACCCAAGTGTAAGAAATTTATTAGGCTAAAGGCAGTATTGATTGCCGTGAAAAAATACCCTCATCATACATATATGTACCTATATAATGAAAATTCATTTAAGCTAATTCAACTAATATCTGTATTTTACACATTTTTTTTAATTAATGTCTATCTTAAAAACATTTTACATAACTTTTAACAAATAATTTGGTTATTTCTCAATTAGCTGATTATTAACGAAAATAACTACCTGTGTTTTTGCTGGAAAACTACCTGTTTTTGCTGGAAAAATCACAGTTCAATAATTTTTTGATACATTGCACAAAAGTCAATCAATACTAAAAAGCTAAATTTAAGTTATGAGTCAGTGTTCCCAAAAGCCAAATGAATGTAACATTATCACACAACCTTATATCTATAGGGTGGGCCAAAAATTTTTGCACTTTTGAAACATGTCTAGAAATAAAAGTACAAATGTTATTTTATTTATGAT
>DWHU01001592.1:0-11974 GCA_018247975.1 Parides photinus | reverse complement strand
ACTACCAGTAGAGAATAAACATGAAACTATAGGTTCTTCATGATAACTAAAACATCTAGACACCTGTCTACCGAATTCTCCAAAAATAATGGGTGCTGCACCACACAAAACGAGGAGTCAATAAAATATTAAATCGTCCTGATAGAATCAGTGAATATTAATATTAATATACGTTAATGGTATTATTTATGATTAATACTAACATATGCATAACTACTTTTTTAACTTCCATATAAAAAATCTGCATTGTATTTTAATATAATAATATCTAAGATCGTTAAAATATTTATAATGTCAAGTTATATTTTAAGGGTTCTTGAATTTGTTAATATCAATATTAATGATTAAGATACATGTATACCTTTAATAATGCTTTAATAATTATGAAATTTCAGGTGGCGCCTTTGCCTACTATGTTCAAAGAGAATTGCCCTATTATTCTGGACCTAATGATCCATATCCATTAACGAACTCGCTAAACATACCTCAAGAACAGTCCCAGCGATTATTCTGGGGTAATGGACAAGGTAGTAATCAGGTCGGTGGAACAGGACTGTGGGCTACGTTGACTAATAAATTTCCTTTTTTGGGCAACATGTTTGGTCGTATGGAATTGCCTTCGGAATATGGTGTCCCAAATCAATTTAATTCACAAAGTCAATACAACGCACAATACCCATACCAAGCGCAAGTATATCAACCAGGATTTCGTCAGCAAGCCTTCGGTAGAGACGTGGCGATCACTGACGATGCTGTGATTGTAACTCCACCTCAAGTACCGATTGCATCGCCACCAATACCAGCGCCAATACCTCAACCAGCTCCGATGCCACAACCACAGCCGCAACCATCTCCGGGATATAATTATGATAAACCACAATATAGGTTGGAACTTCCTCAGAAGTATTATTAAAATGTGTCAGTTTTTATAAAATAAATATCTTGTAACAAGTTTCAGACAACTTTAAAAGTTGTCGAATCGTTAGGTAAAGGTAAAAACTTCAAAGGTTATTGTAATTTCATTATAAGCTGCTTTAAAAAATTACGTATGTTTGTAATAATTTTTCCAACTTGATAAATACGAGTATTAAACAATTATTGATATTCTTGATATTCGAGAGGCTCTCATAATTATTAATTACTACCTTTGAATTTTAGACAATAAAACATATTTTTTAAATTAAGTTTTTTATTTCCCAAGGTCTTACTTTACATAGAATACTTAATATACGTTATTTTATTAATGTATATTCTCATCCACCTATTACAGCTATTATTAATTGTATTAGTCAAATTTAATATTGAATCAAGTTTTGGTTTTGCGATGAGTCATTGCCAAGTGACATTAATCGAAACAAATTTCGCATCTTTTTATCAAACTGGATTTGAGATTACATCATTGTTGTTAAAAAATATTTAGTTTCAGTTAAAATGTGATCAAATGCATGTATTCAAAATAACTAATAACCATTAAAAATGTAAGAGTTCTATCGTTATTCGCTATAAGATTTAATTTGAAACAGATGTGTATTGATCGTAGTAGCCTTGTCCAGAAGAATCTAGTCCAACAGAGGAACTAGCGGATACTGATCGTCCACCAACAATCGGACCTTGCTGACGTCTTATACTTCCAGCACTGAAAAAAGAACAGGAAATATTTTGGACACATGAAAAAGGACGCAGGAGTAGTTAGCAGTAATTGTAGTTTAGTGTAGCAGGAATAGCACGAAAAGTTTATTTTATTGTGTAGCTTGTCAGAGTTCGCCAAACAAATCCAGGTGGTTACAAAAGTTAAAATTTTTTTCATGTAACTGATACGTTATAAGTATTTTTCAATTTGCCTTGGCATTACCTTTATCGAGGATTTAAAGAATAATTATTCTTTTTGTTCCTATGAAATGTTTTTAGTCAATACAAAGTAACAAAAAAAAACTAATCGATTATAATATATAAAAAAAACTTACTGCAATTGTTTATATCCACATACAAATTACAAAACGTTTCTTAAAATATTTGTTATTAACAAAATCCGCTGTGGGTGTTTGCCAATTATTACAGCAGCTTAAAAACGTTTAGTTGTATTAACATAATTTGACATCTTATACACAATTTAATCTCCCTCATTAATCGTTGATGCATATCGCAACTTTCGTGTCGACCCTTTCGTATTGCCCATATAAGCAGAATGAAGATTTGGTAACAATTATTAATTTAACAGTTTTAAATTTTACACAATGCATTAAACTTTGCTGGTTTCTAAAAGAGTATATAACTTTTTGCAAAAATCACAAACCTTAAGTTTATATGACATTGATGTATTAAATGTCATTAAATAAATGTACTAAAAGAAAAGCTTATATCCGTCCGACAGAAGCCGTCTATCAGCTGATGGTGATGACGAACTGAAATGATCCTCGTCTGAATATTATTATCAAATAATATTCTTCACAGGCTTTTAAAATGTAAAAGTGTTAGGTAATGTTTAATAGTTATTAAGTATAATGTAACTAGTTATTAAGTAGATAAGATGATAAATAAATAAAAAAAAATTAACATTAATTTTTCTTTATGGTGTCTCATCGTTGTGCCTGTTTTTATTGAGATGCACTAGTGTCTGAATGTCGCACACATACTATACTTATTTCACAGGCGCTGTTCTATTGAAAACTATATAGTGTGTGATGAATATAACTTACAGCGTTATGAATTAGATAATAATTATAAAAACCTAAATAATTATGTCTATGTACATTTTACTAAAATATTGAATACATATTTTGTTCAATTACTTCACCTGCGCTGACTGTATAATTTTATCAATACTTTTGTTACTAATTCATACCATGAAGATGATCGAGTGTAGCCGGCTTAACCTTTAGGGTGCATGGCTTAATAAAAAAAAACAGATGTTCGAGTGCTTGTGAATTACGTTAACAAAATATATAATATTGAAATGGATCAGTGTTTATAAATAAGATGTAAAATAAATATCGATTAATGAATATTAATAACAATTTCACAGAACAAGCATCCACAACGTAAGTCATCGTTAAGAATGGTATTGTGTCCGATAACACTGGAATTATATATAAAATTGATAGTAAATATAAATGAAGTTGCTGTTGTTGTTACTTTATATAAGAAATCATCATTTAACAAAATCTATGATAGTGCATAACGTTGTACACCAAATAAATTATTCTTTACGGAGGTGCGGATGCGCAGGATTAGGTGAGTAAGCAGCGTTACCAATATATCATACTAGCTATTTTATAGTACCTACTTTAATTAGTATGTTAATTAGATATGTCTCTTCATCTGTAGGGACAAGCTTGAACTTTATTTTTAAATCTCTGTAAGCACATATTTTGACGTAACTGAAAGGAAAAATGTTAACCTTTTCTATCCTTTTCTCCATCTATGAATGGATCGCAATCAAACACTAATTTTATTTGAAGTAATAAGTTAATATCCTATGAATTTCTTTTGAAGATTTTCTATACGTATTAAGATTTTATAACATTACTACATTATAATATTTAATCCGTATTCTATTTACAATTTTGTCGAAGGTACAGTATCCTAAAAAATATATGTAGTGTAATAAACTTTAAACATAAGGATTGCTATAATATGAAAAGGTGGAAGAAAAAAGGTAAATATTGGTTAGCTATTTGCTAACATGTTAAAGATATGACATGGGACATAAAATTAGTTAAGTGATCATTTAACAAGTAAATAGATAGCATAACGTAGAAACCATTTTATTCACATCCAATATTAATTACAATAGTATAGTAGTATAGTATAGCGGAGAATCTTCCGGCAGTTGCACGGTGTAAGCACGAGCCGAGGGCGGCGCTAGCGTGCAGCTGATGGAAAATGCGCGATCAGGATGGATGAGCCGTCACCATGGAGTTAGTTCTCTTTACTTCGTTGTGGTACTTAAGTACATTAATGCCTATGGAACACAAATGTTATTATTAACACCTTGTTATGTTTACAATAATAAAATTGTTAATAAAAACAACAAGATGGTGATATTTCTATATGACAATTTCGAAATTATATATTACGCACTGAAATAAAGGTACTACATTTTTTTCTAGACGACAAGATGTGCAGGACGTGCAGGCTCCTGATGGTAAGTGATACGCCTGCCCATAACAATGTGGCATCAGTTAGGATGATATACACAGCACCACACTGCGCTCGTCGCCTTGAGGCATTGTATGGTAATTCTCATTACCTTAGTAATTTCACTACCTACAAATCCCTACAAACTGGAACAAAGTAATGTTTCTACATTACTGTTTGGCGGCAGAAACAGGAGCTACGGTGGTACCTAACTAGAAGGACTCCGACAACAGAGACCTGCCACCAGTAATAATAATTACATAAATAAGTTTATGTCCAAAATCTTTTGGTGCTATTACTTGATATGTATAAGTGGTGATTATATTGTAAATAGTTTTACACTGGTTAAACATTAAAATATACAAACATATTTAGAACTTCTGAAATATACCTAAAATAAACATCCTAAATACAAGTATGATATTTATAAAAGCAAATTGTATCTTCAACGTGTCGATCATTACCTCAGAGCGTTAGGATTAGCGGCGCCGTAATAACCTCCTTGCGGAAGACTCCAACCGCCAGCACCGGCAACTGCATTAGCATTTGCATTAGCACGAGCGCTGCCACCCCCTGTAATATAAAAATATTATTTAAAAAAATATTTCATCATAAATACTAGAAACAGAAAATATAAATGTAACCTTAGAATTCCGCACCCCTAGAACCACAAGGTTTTTTTAATAATTGATTACTTATATACCAGAATGAGTATATTAAGAACAAATTATTTCTCCAAGTGACTAAATTAAAAAAATGTCAAGAAAAAAAATTGCTGCATGGCGGAGTAAATATTGAACATTAAAACACGAGATTTAAAATAAAAATTTAGGTCTTTGTCACGTGCATACTTCCTCGCATAATGTACGGCTTGGTCCCTAAGAAAACAACTCGGGCGACAATTAAAAAGATTCCACTAAATACTTGAACAACGCATGCTTGCATATGCGCATTATCTATAGCATCAACCTGCAGAAATGGCGGAGGGTTGCTCATATGCCCCGTGTTCCAACAGCGGGAACATTAAAAGGGCTTTAAAAAAAAAAGTTACTTTTGAGCCATCATGGTACCCCCACTAGAAGGAGGGACTGGCAACCCTGGACTCAATGGAAAGACGTGCTATAAGAATAGTCGGAGATGAGGAGCTAATTAGAGCCAAACTGGATAGTCAGGCTCAACAACGCAAGGTAGCTAGTTTTCCGGTGTTTTACCGAATGCATTTTGGAGAGTGAGCTCAAGAATTGCATGATCTAATACCGGCATCGCCCTTTTACCATTGGACGTGTAGACACACGAACGAAGACGAAGAGATTTGTTTCGTCCATCTTCATGCCAATAGCGAAGGACTTGAACAGTCTGCTGGCGTCAGTGTTCCCATCCAGGTATGACGTGGGAGTTTTCAAGAGAAAAGTGAATAAACTACTTTTGGCCTAGTGCGCCTTACCACCAAATACTACATCGCCGCTTACCATCAGGTGAGATCGTAGTCAAGAGCTGGTCTATACCAAAAAAAAAGCTTAAGAAAGAGTAGAAGACCCACAAGATGGTAAAACGAAAACACCGAATCCACGCTGGACAAAGGTAGCTAAGGACCATATTTTCTTCCATTTGCATTGCCTATACCTATAATTATAGTAACAATTTGTTTAACACACAAACACTAAAAGTTACCAGATAACTTAATTTTCTATGGCACATTACAAACATTAAAGATAAAAATTACTCTTATCAATAAATTTATGTTTTTAGTAATCTTTACATCATTATAAGTGACAAGTCTCTGTCGCCATCCATCATAGCATCTATATCTGTCATAGTTATTGCTTTAGCCGGTGATCTCAACAGCGGACACCGCAGCTGGGACTTACGTTCAAATTCTAATGGTCAAATTCTCGCAAAGTTAGCTGACATGCTATAGCATGCTATAGCAGTTTTGTCGTCGATGAAGGAGCTATTATGTCAAAGTATACTTTGACATAATAGCTCCTTCATCGACGACAAAACTGCTATAGCATGCTATAGCATGTCAGCTAACTTTGCGAGAATTTGACCATTAGAATTTGAACGTAAGTCCCAGCTGCGGTGTCCGCTGTTGAGATCACCGGCTAAAGCAATAACTATGACAGATATAGATGCTATGATGGATGGCGACAGAGACTTGTCACTTATAATGATGTAAAGATTACTAAAAACATAAATTTATTGATAAGAGTAATTTTTATCTTTAATGTTTGTAATGTGCCATAGAAAATTAAGTTATCTGGTAACTTTTAGTGTTTGTGTGTTAAACAAATTGTTACTATAATTATAGGTATAGGCAATGCAAATGGAAGAAAATATGGTCCTTAGCTACCTTTGTCCAGCGTGGATTCGGTGTTTTCGTTTTACCATCTTGTGGGTCTTCTACTCTTTCTTAAGCTTTTTTTTTGGTATAGACCAGCTCTTGACTACGATCTCACCTGATGGTAAGCGGCGATGTAGTATTTGGTGGTAAGGCGCACTAGGCCAAAAGTAGTTTATTCACTTTTCTCTTGAAAACTCCCACGTCATACCTGGATGGGAACACTGACGCCAGCAGACTGTTCAAGTCCTTCGCTATTGGCATGAAGATGGACGAAACAAATCTCTTCGTCTTCGTTCGTGTGTCTACACGTCCAATGGTAAAAGGGCGATGCCGGTATTAGATCATGCAATTCTTGAGCTCACTCTCCAAAATGCATTCGGTAAAACACCGGAAAACTAGCTACCTTGCGTTGTTGAGCCTGACTATCCAGTTTGGCTCTAATTAGCTCCTCATCTCCGACTATTCTTATAGCACGTCTTTCCATTGAGTCCAGGGTTGCCAGTCCCTCCTTCTAGTGGGGGTACCATGATGGCTCAAAAGTAACTTTTTTTTTTAAAGCCCTTTTAATGTTCCCGCTGTTGGAACACGGGGCATATGAGCAACCCTCCGCCATTTCTGCAGGTTGATGCTATAGATAATGCGCATATGCAAGCATGCGTTGTTCAAGTATTTAGTGGAATCTTTTTAATTGTCGCCCGAGTTGTTTTCTTAGGGACCAAGCCGTACATTATGCGAGGAAGTATGCACGTGACAAAGACCTAAATTTTTATTTTAAATCTCGTGTTTTAATGTTCAATATTTACTCCGCCATGCAGCAATTTTTTTTCTTGACATTTTTTTAATTTAGTCACTTGGAGAAATAATTTGTTCTTAATATACTCATTCTGGTATATAAGTAATCAATTATTAAAAAAACCTTGTGGTTCTAGGGGTGCGGAATTCTAAGGTTACATTTATATTTTCTGTTTCTAGTATTTATGATGAAATATTTTTTTAAATAATATTTTTATATTACAGGGGGTGGCAGCGCTCGTGCTAATGCAAATGCTAATGCAGTTGCCGGTGCTGGCGGTTGGAGTCTTCCGCAAGGAGGTTATTACGGCGCCGCTAATCCTAACGCTCTGAGGTAATGATCGACACGTTGAAGATACAATTTGCTTTTATAAATATCATACTTGTATTTAGGATGTTTATTTTAGGTATATTTCAGAAGTTCTAAATATGTTTGTATATTTTAATGTTTAACCAGTGTAAAACTATTTACAATATAATCACCACTTATACATATCAAGTAATAGCACCAAAAGATTTTGGACATAAACTTATTTATGTAATTATTATTACTGGTGGCAGGTCTCTGTTGTCGGAGTCCTTCTAGTTAGGTACCACCGTAGCTCCTGTTTCTGCCGCCAAACAGTAATGTAGAAACATTACTTTGTTCCAGTTTGTAGGGATTTGTAGGTAGTGAAATTACTAAGGTAATGAGAATTACCATACAATGCCTCAAGGCGACGAGCGCAGTGTGGTGCTGTGTATATCATCCTAACTGATGCCACATTGTTATGGGCAGGCGTATCACTTACCATCAGGAGCCTGCACGTCCTGCACATCTTGTCGTCTAGAAAAAAATGTAGTACCTTTATTTCAGTGCGTAATATATAATTTCGAAATTGTCATATAGAAATATCACCATCTTGTTGTTTTTATTAACAATTTTATTATTGTAAACATAACAAGGTGTTAATAATAACATTTGTGTTCCATAGGCATTAATGTACTTAAGTACCACAACGAAGTAAAGAGAACTAACTCCATGGTGACGGCTCATCCATCCTGATCGCGCATTTTCCATCAGCTGCACGCTAGCGCCGCCCTCGGCTCGTGCTTACACCGTGCAACTGCCGGAAGATTCTCCGCTATACTATACTACTATACTATTGTAATTAATATTGGATGTGAATAAAATGGTTTCTACGTTATGCTATCTATTTACTTGTTAAATGATCACTTAACTAATTTTATGTCCCATGTCATATCTTTAACATGTTAGCAAATAGCTAACCAATATTTACCTTTTTTCTTCCACCTTTTCATATTATAGCAATCCTTATGTTTAAAGTTTATTACACTACATATATTTTTTAGGATACTGTACCTTCGACAAAATTGTAAATAGAATACGGATTAAATATTATAATGTAGTAATGTTATAAAATCTTAATACGTATAGAAAATCTTCAAAAGAAATTCATAGGATATTAACTTATTACTTCAAATAAAATTAGTGTTTGATTGCGATCCATTCATAGATGGAGAAAAGGATAGAAAAGGTTAACATTTTTCCTTTCAGTTACGTCAAAATATGTGCTTACAGAGATTTAAAAATAAAGTTCAAGCTTGTCCCTACAGATGAAGAGACATATCTAATTAACATACTAATTAAAGTAGGTACTATAAAATAGCTAGTATGATATATTGGTAACGCTGCTTACTCACCTAATCCTGCGCATCCGCACCTCCGTAAAGAATAATTTATTTGGTGTACAACGTTATGCACTATCATAGATTTTGTTAAATGATGATTTCTTATATAAAGTAACAACAACAGCAACTTCATTTATATTTACTATCAATTTTATATATAATTCCAGTGTTATCGGACACAATACCATTCTTAACGATGACTTACGTTGTGGATGCTTGTTCTGTGAAATTGTTATTAATATTCATTAATCGATATTTATTTTACATCTTATTTATAAACACTGATCCATTTCAATATTATATATTTTGTTAACGTAATTCACAAGCACTCGAACATCTGTTTTTTTTTATTAAGCCATGCACCCTAAAGGTTAAGCCGGCTACACTCGATCATCTTCATGGTATGAATTAGTAACAAAAGTATTGATAAAATTATACAGTCAGCGCAGGTGAAGTAATTGAACAAAATATGTATTCAATATTTTAGTAAAATGTACATAGACATAATTATTTAGGTTTTTATAATTATTATCTAATTCATAACGCTGTAAGTTATATTCATCACACACTATATAGTTTTCAATAGAACAGCGCCTGTGAAATAAGTATAGTATGTGTGCGACATTCAGACACTAGTGCATCTCAATAAAAACAGGCACAACGATGAGACACCATAAAGAAAAATTAATGTTAATTTTTTTTTATTTATTTATCATCTTATCTACTTAATAACTAGTTACATTATACTTAATAACTATTAAACATTACCTAACACTTTTACATTTTAAAAGCCTGTGAAGAATATTATTTGATAATAATATTCAGACGAGGATCATTTCAGTTCGTCATCACCATCAGCTGATAGACGGCTTCTGTCGGACGGATATAAGCTTTTCTTTTAGTACATTTATTTAATGACATTTAATACATCAATGTCATATAAACTTAAGGTTTGTGATTTTTGCAAAAAGTTATATACTCTTTTAGAAACCAGCAAAGTTTAATGCATTGTGTAAAATTTAAAACTGTTAAATTAATAATTGTTACCAAATCTTCATTCTGCTTATATGGGCAATACGAAAGGGTCGACACGAAAGTTGCGATATGCATCAACGATTAATGAGGGAGATTAAATTGTGTATAAGATGTCAAATTATGTTAATACAACTAAACGTTTTTAAGCTGCTGTAATAATTGGCAAACACCCACAGCGGATTTTGTTAATAACAAATATTTTAAGAAACGTTTTGTAATTTGTATGTGGATATAAACAATTGCAGTAAGTTTTTTTTATATATTATAATCGATTAGTTTTTTTTTGTTACTTTGTATTGACTAAAAACATTTCATAGGAACAAAAAGAATAATTATTCTTTAAATCCTCGATAAAGGTAATGCCAAGGCAAATTGAAAAATACTTATAACGTATCAGTTACATGAAAAAAATTTTAACTTTTGTAACCACCTGGATTTGTTTGGCGAACTCTGACAAGCTACACAATAAAATAAACTTTTCGTGCTATTCCTGCTACACTAAACTACAATTACTGCTAACTACTCCTGCGTCCTTTTTCATGTGTCCAAAATATTTCCTGTTCTTTTTTCAGTGCTGGAAGTATAAGACGTCAGCAAGGTCCGATTGTTGGTGGACGATCAGTATCCGCTAGTTCCTCTGTTGGACTAGATTCTTCTGGACAAGGCTACTACGATCAATACACATCTGTTTCAAATTAAATCTTATAGCGAATAACGATAGAACTCTTACATTTTTAATGGTTATTAGTTATTTTGAATACATGCATTTGATCACATTTTAACTGAAACTAAATATTTTTTAACAACAATGATGTAATCTCAAATCCAGTTTGATAAAAAGATGCGAAATTTGTTTCGATTAATGTCACTTGGCAATGACTCATCGCAAAACCAAAACTTGATTCAATATTAAATTTGACTAATACAATTAATAATAGCTGTAATAGGTGGATGAGAATATACATTAATAAAATAACGTATATTAAGTATTCTATGTAAAGTAAGACCTTGGGAAATAAAAAACTTAATTTAAAAAATATGTTTTATTGTCTAAAATTCAAAGGTAGTAATTAATAATTATGAGAGCCTCTCGAATATCAAGAATATCAATAATTGTTTAATACTCGTATTTATCAAGTTGGAAAAATTATTACAAACATACGTAATTTTTTAAAGCAGCTTATAATGAAATTACAATAACCTTTGAAGTTTTTACCTTTACCTAACGATTCGACAACTTTTAAAGTTGTCTGAAACTTGTTACAAGATATTTATTTTATAAAAACTGACACATTTTAATAATACTTCTGAGGAAGTTCCAACCTATATTGTGGTTTATCATAATTATATCCCGGAGATGGTTGCGGCTGTGGTTGTGGCATCGGAGCTGGTTGAGGTATTGGCGCTGGTATTGGTGGCGATGCAATCGGTACTTGAGGTGGAGTTACAATCACAGCATCGTCAGTGATCGCCACGTCTCTACCGAAGGCTTGCTGACGAAATCCTGGTTGATATACTTGCGCTTGGTATGGGTATTGTGCGTTGTATTGACTTTGTGAATTAAATTGATTTGGGACACCATATTCCGAAGGCAATTCCATACGACCAAACATGTTGCCCAAAAAAGGAAATTTATTAGTCAACGTAGCCCACAGTCCTGTTCCACCGACCTGATTACTACCTTGTCCATTACCCCAGAATAATCGCTGGGACTGTTCTTGAGGTATGTTTAGCGAGTTCGTTAATGGATATGGATCATTAGGTCCAGAATAATAGGGCAATTCTCTTTGAACATAGTAGGCAAAGGCGCCACCTGAAATTTCATAATTATTAAAGCATTATTAAAGGTATACATGTATCTTAATCATTAATATTGATATTAACAAATTCAAGAACCCTTAAAATATAACTTGACATTATAAATATTTTAACGATCTTAGATATTATTATATTAAAATACAATGCAGATTTTTT
>DWHU01001591.1:0-11979 GCA_018247975.1 Parides photinus | reverse complement strand
TGGGTCAAGAGGAGTGGGGACGAGAGGGTGCGTCTGTGTCTGCGCAAATACTTACGCACCTTAATATATCCCGCGCAAACTAAATTCGGTTTTGCGAGTCATATTCGCGCTCACGAACGTCAAGCTAATTATTGATAAGTGTGTCGCCGTCGACGGATACGTCTGGGAGGACATCATCATCATCATCATCACTTACTATAAATAATTCCACTACCCACTCCTTGTCAAATTAGAATATTATCCAGGACCTGTAGACAAATCAAACACAATTTTTACAAACAGGAACATGTCGAAATAATATTTTATGCTTTACTGCGTTAATGGGTCGTAGCACATATGTAAATACATCTGAAATCGTAATAAACTTTAATATTAACATTTACCCTTTCAACACTGTATTACCATTTATAATTATTTATACAATCAAAATATAAAATATTATCACTTAATACATTACATCTACTATTAATACTATTCAATTTACATATACAAGTCTTCGTTAATTTTAATAATACAGTTATACATTTACAAATAAAAAGGTAAATCCGAAGAAAGAGATAACGATATAAATGCACCAATAGCTTCGAAGAATAAGTGTAACGTAAATATATGTAAGTTGTACTAATATGTACTTATAAATGTAAAATGCTATCTTTAGTCCGTCTTTTTGCAGATGCCTAAAAACAAAAATCTTTATTGTTAAAATAACGCGATAAAGTTGGGATTTTTAGCATATATACTAATAATCCCAACTTTATCGCGCTATATACTATAACAGCTTACATGTATCTATTATTAAATGACTAGTACATAGGAAATACATACTTTTAAATCCATAATTACGTGGTAATTGGAAAAATGCAACATTTCATGCAGTTGTAGAGATGTATATATGGTATTAATAAAGTAAACGGCGATAAATGGCTGAGCTTGAAATTCTGGTAAAACCGACATTTTAAGAACAGTAGAATTCATCGGACAAGTGATTTTCGCCTACCCACACTACAATCACTGCTATCTCTTTGGGAGAGAAGACCCTGTAGTGGAAACACTAAGATGTGTGTAACTTACCCATATATCCTACTTATATTAATTTTCATCACAGCCTTTCCAGACGAATAATTTCAATCACCACAAGAACATAACCTACCATGAACAGGACAACTGACAATTGTCGCTAACGAAATACAACCTTTTTGTGTTAATGAACCCTCTACATGGCCAGGACGGAGATGGAAGCCCTTTCCAGGAGCTAAGCAAATATAACCACATTACGTCCTCATGGACGTGGTTAGTAAGGTAAATGATGTAGCTTATATTAAAGAAATACCTGACAAAAAAAGCATATCTATGAGAATTGGACAGTCTTTCAACTTCAAAAAGGCCAAGTGCGAAGCTTTTGATCCTTATTTAACACAGTTACCACTCGGGAGCAAATGAAGTATTGAAAATATTCCATCTGCGGCTTTAAGTTTAGATCTAAAATATAGCTAGACCAAATTTACATTTAAAGCTGCCCAAAGACATCTAACGTCTTCTATTTTCTTACCTTACAATATATGTACAAGTAATTTCTAATTTCAAACATACTTTTAAACCATGGATTGAGTGAAATGCGCAGAACACAAAGAGCAGCACAATCTGATGGAGGACGGATGTAGACAGCAAGGGATCGTCGTGTGTGGGTAGAGATATATCCAAATTATGATAAAATTGGACTGCGATAGATAGATAGGGTTACCTATTGCACTTAAACAGCAACTGCACATAACTACGTGTGATTGCAGAGTTTGATAGACAGAAAGAAAAAGTAGATGGAGAATATAGCGAGATTCGTAAAATTAACTGAGCTGAAACGGGGTTGGAAGTCTACGGCATTGAGTTCTTCTAAGCCACGTGTTGTACTTACAGTTCCAAGTGAGGGCCCCGTTTGCAGGACTTCTTGCTCTGTCGTCAAGTGAATGTCTGAGCCTAGTCGATCAAATAGAGCAATGATAACCATTGAGGAGTCATATTACTAAACTTGTACAAAATTTTACCGTTTAATGAAATACTTTTAGGTTATATAAACTTTAAGAAAGAAAAATTATAACAACCAGATTCATCTAATGTCAGCATGTTAATCAGCTTTTATGTCATCAATGAATTTAAAATCCGTGTTTATAAACGAATACCAAAATTTCGGTGTACTTGCTTGCTAAATTTCGACTTATACCCACCCAACTCTTAATTTGAATATACCAATTGTTAAATTACTAAATTTTTATAAAAAAAAAAACTATTCACTACATAGTATGTACAGAGTGAATGCGATTTCCCTCAAAAATAGGTTTCATAAAATTTTTGTCGTAAACATTTTTGGAAACATACATTTCACACAAAAAATTAAAACGATATGTTATAATATTCTATTTATAAAAAATTTATATCTAGATATACTGTACGTGTAAAGATTTATTTAATAAAAATATTTACTACTATTACTATATCATATCCATACAGAATTCAGTTAACAAATCTTTAAAAAGGAACGACATTAACAAACTAAATGTTCTTTTAAATCCGCCTACATTAAAAAAAAATATTAAAAAACTTCTCTCAAATTATTAACACGTTTTAGGTAATTATACTCCTAACAAGTATACTAAAGCGTAGAAAAAATACGAAGTGAACAACATTTATTTCAAAAGATTGTTTGATAATGTGTTCACTCAACATTCTAAATACTGTTACACATATAATATCTATACATACATACTGGGACTTAGCTGATGAGCCAAGACTTATCCACCACGATGACTAAGCGTGGGTTGACCGATACAACTTTTACATATGTTATATCAATTTACGCCCGGCGTTACTATTATACACTAAAACAGGGGTGGCCAACCCTTCGGTCGTGCAATGTCTTGAGTTATGGCAATAAACACGGAATTAAGTGTTTTATGACATATAACATCATAAAATCTATCTCTGCTAAAATGTAGTGAATACATTTAGTCGTTTAGGATCTACATAGCTGTGCGAATCAGCGTTTTCGTGTTTAAAGTTAACGAAGAGCAAACAACGTTCTGTCCTGCCTGATTCGCATACTCAACACTCGTTATTATTATCTTTATCAGGATATACACCGAATTATGATTTCTTGGTTAAAGATATACAAACACAACCTTCCCATTAAGGTTAAAGAATAAAATACTTTCTTAATTTCTATTTACGTGTGCATAATTCGGATTAATAAATATTGTTAACAATTATTCATGTTATAATTATTCCTCTGTACGTAAGTTTTTGAATAGACTACACATATTACAACAAGTCGATCGCGATACATTTTTTAAATAAAAAGTAAATCTTACGTACACAAAAGTTGGCCACGCCTGCACTAAAAGAACATGTTAAAATGTTTGTCTGAGACATCTAACATCGTTTGACGTCCTGTACTGTCTTCCAAAGGACAGGTACGTGGCTAATGTAGATGATAATAAACTGGGATCAGCATGATCATATTTTTAATATAATCACATAAGAGTGGTGATATATACATAACAATATCTACTATTTTAGAAACATTTAAAATATATCAGAAATATATGAATGAATATCAAAACCATAAATTCATTTAAAAATTTAAAACTATAACATTTTATAACGTTACTCCAATAAAAATACAATTAATGATTTCAATAAAGTTAGATTGAACACTAACATGCACAATTAACCACACAACCATTTTTTCAAACCACATTACTTTTAACTATAGTTATAAAATTTTGTATCGAATAATAATCATTATACTGATATAAATGACGTATAATTTTTTCTTCCTTATTGTAAATAACAATCAATCGATATTTATAAAATCTAGTATAATTTTAATATATTTATTTCCTGTTTTATTTATTACATTAAAGGATAAAAACACCCGTTAATAGAAACATTCGATAGAGAGTAATGCAATAAATAAAACCGTTAGCGTATAAAACACGCACGGATACAGCATAGGTGTTGAATGTAAATAGCAGACAGAATGTAGAGACCATATTATATAACGATATTGTAAAATATATTGCTCAATCTCCAATACCTTATACTCTATTAAAAGTGCGTTTTAAAAGTTCTAAAGTCTTTTCAAAGTTCAAATGCTTCAGGCATAATCCTAGAACCCGGTCGGCCGCGTAGCTGTGGTCTGATCATCCACGGTGACCTGAGGATGAACGTACCTGGCCAACTTCAGGCAAGTTCACCTCGGATGTGTGCCGGTGGACTGCAAGAACAGGCTTTCACTGTCCTTGGTAACCAAGGTGGAGTCACGGAAAGAGAGGTATCGGTATTGCGTTTCGCCGCTCTCCTTATCTACAGCAGCCGTAAAATGATTAGCGACGGTGCCGTAGACCAGATCCACTCTGGTCTCTGGGTGACGTATTCGGGGGATCCGTTGCCCAAAAGAGGATAAGAGGCAGAGAGGAGGACATGGTGTATATTTCTGTGCACACTTATGGAGGAGTCCAGGAGTGCGAAAGCGTTCCCGTGACCCCGGAATAAAGCAACGAAGGAACATCGTAGAGGTCTTAGTCGACGTTGGTTAGGACCTAGTAGGCAGAACCAGTCTGCCCCGCGAGGACAGGTATGCGAAGGCATTTGCACCACGTGATACAAAAAAAAGAATAACCTCGGAAGATGCACACTACGAAAATACTATATACCTCCATGAATACTGCAGACATTTTGAATACTGTTCTGGAGATTAGTGGACTACATTTTCCTTATAAGCTCAACAACTGTAAATTTCTCAAAGCTTGAGCTTTAGGTAAAAAAAAACACAAAGTTAGAAAACCGACATGCTACAATAACACCTGTAGACCTGCGACGTCCGCAATTCGAATTAGCGTGTTTAAAGGGCCTTGAATCTGACCTTGAAAACAATAATTAGGTCGTTCATAATTAAATTTTGAGCAAAACTTTCTAATGAATTAAACCAGATAAGATCAATAAATCTATATTTAAGTGATAATGAACGACAAACTAGTACAGTCCAAAATCGGCTCTGCTGATTGAGAACATTGATGAACGACAGACCAACAAATGCAAACATACGTCAGAAAAAGAAAATATCCTTTTGGCGCCAAATGCTAAAGAGTATACTAAGAGGAAGAAAAATTCAATTCAATTAAATAATTAATTCAAATTGCCATTTTTACTTGGTAAATTTTAATTTTTTAAAAGTATTGCAGTTTCTTATCAAATGGCCGAAGCGAATACGTCACACATCATTTATTAGATTTGAAACAGAAAAGAGGAAAGAGTGTAGAGGAGGTTAATTATGCCTGTGAGTGTAAAGGTCTAGCTGTTTGCAGACTCGCGAAAAGGGAATATGAAAACAAGTCAAGCAGAGGTCAAATATTTTGAGTGAACATGGATACTCCGAATGAAGCCTTCATAAAAGCTCTTTAATTTTAAATAATTTAAACAAAGGAGGTTATCTGGGAATTTTTGGTAAGAAATATAACTCGAAAAAGTAAGATTATGCCTTAGCGAACACAAAAGTGGCGGACGTTTAATTATACCAATAGGCTCTTTATATTTTTTTTAAATAATGCTTAGAATATTCTTTAAATTACTTCTCACTCTTATATTTCTTAACAATACATAACAGAGTAAAAAAATACATATTCCCCATTGCGCGTGCGAGCTCAAAATAAATCACAGGTTCATTGAATAAAATAACAGCAGCCACTAACTAATGTAAGATCAATTTATATTTATATCATAGTCTTAATATATCTCAATGTATTCCTAAATTACATCACCGCAGTACGAGCGGGTCGAAACTTAACATCTTTCAATCACCACACTAGATAATACACAAAATATCACCAGAATCTCTGGAGCCCTGGCCCTCCCCACCCCGGAGGGGGTCTAGGCCCGTTCCGAGGCCAAAACTGGTGTGGTGGTACAAATGATGACCTGAAATTAGTCCTGGGCCCCCAGTTTCTAGGGAAACGTGGGTTCATAAATGGCCTAGGTTGATTTTGCCATTCGTTGTTCGTGAACTCGTAGTCCGGCGGCGACGGGTTCCTTGTATTAATATTTCTCTCCATGCTCCGACTCCTGGGGTCCTCCTCGAAAAGTCTCTGATTGGGTTCTTCCCTATCTTCGAAGTTGGATGCGTTAAATGTTGGCAGGTTCGGGGGCATAGAATCGAATATATTAGTCATCAACGGCAGCTTGGGCTGTTCCTGCATTGTTTCAGAAACTTTGTTGAGCTGTATGAGGTTAGTGTTACTCTGGTCTTTATGATTGGTTTTACCGTTGTCGCCACCAACTAAAACCTTATTATTGTTAAAACTGTGCCTTCCGTGATCCGCGATCGGCTGGCTGGCGTAAAGAACTTCTGCAAAAAAAAAATATTAGATTAGTTTTATTGCATATCATACATATTGATTAACAGGTTTTGTATAATATAAAAATGTATCTCACGATGGTCCTCATCTTCCGACAAATCCATGTCAACGCTTTCCACGATATCGGTGGGGACGTTTATCGCCGGTACTCTGTAATCCTGGAAAGAAGTAAAAATTTAAATGTTACACTTTTTCATTCCAAAAATGTAATATTACACAGAAATCTTATATTACATGATTTCCTATTCCTGTATATATCACTACATTTTTATTACTATTGAATATTGCTGGATGTAATGTGATCAAAGAGTAAAATTTATAGACAAACATACTTTCATAAAACATCAGTGGCAAAGATGGTCGTTTAAAAAAAGCTACATTAAAGGTAAATAATAATAAAAATTAAAATTCAAGTGATAATTGATAATAGGATTCAAAACAGACATGAAAATATGGAAAAAATATATAAATACTCCACTTACTTGATCCGCTTTACCTGCATGAGATCTCTGTGTAGGTAACTGATGAGTGAGTGGTATTAAATTCCTGTGGTCGACATCTGCCAAACAAAAATGTTTCCCTACTTTAAAATAGGTTACTCAAACAAATTAATTTACAGAAAATAAATATTAAACACTTGTACCAATCAATAATAATTTTAACTTATAAATATTCACTACTATATAGTTATTTTTTTTAAACCAGCCTCACCAGGTCACCCTCGTAAATATACCACCATATTGTCATTACTGTTTTATACTGATCATGTCAATCTGTTAAAATTAAAGATCACCTTAACTTAGTTTAGGTTTATAGTCATAATTTTTTTTACCTTGATGTGAAGTAGGATGCCTGACAGATGGTGTAGTGACTGGCACAGGGAGCGCAGTTAGATTTGACAGGAGCCGATGATCAATGTCTTCTATACCTTTGACAATATTTTTATTAGCAAAAAGCAATTTTGGAAGTAAGCCACATAAGTGTAAAATAAACTACAGGCTAATCAAGCTCGATAATAAAAATGAAGTACTGAGATAAAATAAAGATAGTTATATTTACGTTTATGAACTAGAAAAAATGGTAAATTAGCCATCGAGGATGTATCATAGCAGTGATTAATTAAACATCCAAACAATTGTGCATTAATGTTACTGTGTTCTGATTTGAACAAAATGTTGAATGTTACATTTTTTTTTCAGTTAGTTTAATGTTCTCACTGCTCTGACTCAGAGCCTTCTCTCATAATAAGGGAGTTTTGGCCTTAACCACCACGCTGGTCAAGTGCGGGTTGGCGGATAAACCCAGTAATATTTAATTTCTTAAGGCACACATAACTCAGAAAAGTCATCGGTGCGCACTGAATTCGATCCCGCAACCGGCAATGTTACATAGTGATGAGTAAACATCTCAACTAGTTTCAGCTATATTATGATCCAGTGTCAGCTGTACCAATGTCTACTATTTCTTTCAATAAATGAAAACATGTAATATTTTTATACCCATCAATGACTACTTGTGGAAAATGTTTAAGTTACATGGCCAAAAAGCAAAACGAAATTACACTCACGAGATAATAATGGGATAATCGGCGGCGGCGGTGGGGGTGGTAATACTCCTCTGTGGTCCACATCTCCAGTGGAAGCATCCTGAAACAAAAGGTACATAAAAACCTAAACTTTGAAAGCTACTACTCAATGACATAAATATGCGCTGCACTGTCGAACCCGGCAACGATAATATGGAACAGATACAAGAGAGACAGCTACCACAACTGTTCCGAAAGAGATCAACCAACTTTCACAATATTTGGTCCTAGAATCGAAGCAAGAATACCCGCGTTAGTTACAGCGCCGCGGGGCTAATTTAAACACTGTGGTTATAAATTTAGACAAATTCATCCGGTCTTTAAAGAATTTTACAATGTAAATTGTAGTTAGCGACCTCAGATGTAAAAGTCCATACCTGACTATAGGATTCGGGCCGGGCCGATAACATCGGCATGGTAGATATAGCAGTAGGGGCAGGCACCGAAGTCCCTACCAGAAGCGGCATGTTTGAGATGTTGGGCACCGGCGGCGGCGGCAGTGGCACGGACGGCGGGGACTCCGGCGTGTCCGCAAACGTACCTCTCGCCATCAAAGGACTTGTCTGCTGCGAAGTATTTAATAAATGTTAGATGTAGGATAATCTATAACAAATTTTAGAATAATGAAGTAAAAAATACATTAACATTCTACATTATTTAACTACATATATTGAAACATCTGCTTTGGAGTCGGCAACGCACTTGTGTTGCCTCCGGTAGTGTAGGCGTCTATCGACTAGTACTTACTTACCAATAGGCAGGCTGTACACTTGTCTGCCACCTTTGCCTTGTTTGGTATTGTTATCTCTGGTTCGCTTCGAAGGCAACAAGTTGTATAGTCGAAATTATTTCAAACCCTCCTGGCTAGTTACTATCACCAAATATAATAATGTTACTGTATTCCCCACTATTAATATGAAAGAAAGCAATATCCAGCACCTCCACTATTATCATTGTCATCTTACAGTTAGTCTCTAATAAATACATCCATACGTCATGTACCATAAATAATAAAAAAAAAACTTGTGACTGTTGTTTATACTGAAACTGAACTTTTTTAAACAAAATAAACTCACAGGTATACTCCATGTATTTGTATTCCACTGAGGATTGCTGTCAGGTGCATACGGTTGTTCTGGTTCATCTAAAAAGATTAAAACGAATATAAAAAAATTAAACAATTTTTTTATAATGTAAAGGCCGTTCATCTGGTGGTAAAATTTACTCCCGTCCATAAGAACGTGTTATGCAAAACAACATTCGCTCATCACAAGATATTAAATCTCCTTAAGGCAGTAATTAGACCAGCCCTTTAAACAGTAATGTAGTAGTTGCTACTGTCTTGAATTGTCTGTGGTCATAGACCTACCACCAACATTCGGGATTAAAACATCACACAATCCAAAGTATTACCATTTATAACTTCAATAGTATTGGTGCCGTAGAACGAAGTTGGTGGTGGCGGGTTGCCGGTACTCTCCGGTGTGAGCAGGTCTAAGCCAGGTAACGCATCCTGTGGTTTCTGTGATAACGTCATGTTGACCACTAAAAATAATTAATATGTATGTTGGTACATTAAAAATATTTTCCACCGCCACAAAGAACGTGGCGCTAGTTAGAATGATATACACTGCACCCTGTGTTCTCGTCATCATATGTAATGAAATTGTAAGTCTTCATTGCTCGGTAGTTTCACTAAATACAATGTATTTGTAAACCGAAACACTTTAATTTTTGCACAAAACTGTTATGAATATAGTACAGGTATTTCAATGTACTATATGATACTGTGCAAAACACGCATGAACCTCACGTTGTTCTTACCAGAATTACTATCTGAAGCATTAACGTTAGTACCATTCGGAGAAAAGTTTTTGAAAAAATCATTTATATTAAAATCTTGCTTCTTATTCGACCAGTTGTTAATCACTTCTATGTTATTGGCTGTAAAAAATATTGATATTATATTAAAAACCATATTTCATATAATTTGGATTAGGACAACAGGGAGGGTAGGAACCAAAATTAAAAAGAACAAAATTGCGATTCTAACAAATAATGATGACCTAAATGTAATAATTAATTACTTACTGTTGTTAGGCTCTACATCGGAATCATTGAAAATTGACAAAGGATTTTCAGATGATAGGAACGAGGATAATCCAAGATTATATAATGATCCATCAGCTGCCAATGATGTATTGAATGTTTGGTCAATATTGTAAGAAACTGTAAAAAGCAATGCAAATTATACATTAATACAAATAATACACAGATTCAGCATCCCCAAGGTTTACCAAATGGTACATACTATCATCATCTGTAGTGTCTGCATTGTTAGGCAAATCCAAGTCCTCATCTGGTCCAGGTGAGGGAACATCTTCATCTCTCTGCGGTGGTGAAGGTACTGGATCGGGTAAGGTTGGTATTAACTCATCCAGTTTACGTTTCAATGCCCTAACTCGAGCACCAAATGTCTTATATGCCTGCAGAAAACAAAAAAAATATAAAAAAAATTGACATCCGTTTATAGATTTTCATTTAGTTCTTGTATTTCAGATCCGCGAACCCCAGCTCGGATAAAAATGTAAAAGTCGTCGTTAAGCCTGATAACATATAAAGGTATTTAGATCAGAGGCATTTAACTTTTTTCATACGGGATACAGAAATGTGTTGGTTATGTACTACAAAAACATAAAATTAAAATTTATTCCATTCTTGCATTATCTTATATTTTATTTAACGATGTAAAGTGCGGTATCACGGTTTTTCTAATAAGCAGCGTCATTTAATATGGTTTGGAAAAGTATAAAAAGATGTGTTAACGATAAAGCGCCGTGGACCGCAAATTGAGTAAAGTTAGGTTAGAAAGATAGCAAAAATAAAAAAAAAAATAAGAAGATAACGATTAAGCCTCTATGATTAACTCACATAAGCAACAACTTTCACTTCTCCCCTTTGCGTAGAATAGTACTGATTGGCTGATGCTAGTAAGGCCAAAAGTGTTTCCCGAGCCACAATCTCTCTCTGCAATGCTTGTGTATATCTTTCAACAAATTTTATACCTTCATTAAGTTCTTTCTCCACATTATCTTTATTACTTCTATCTACAAAAAACACTGATATTTAATACATCAATAAATATTTTCATTATAATACAATTCAACTAGTGAGAAATATTTGATGCCAGAAGACCATCCAGGTAGCTATAATCAAAGCTCCTACTTGAACATCCAACAATTGTAAACAAATAATAATGTTATTTTAGTTTGATAGCAGACCATTACAATTGAAAATCAAAATAATAAAATGAGTAAGTATTATGATTAGTAAAGTACAAGTACAATAAAAATTTTAACTATCATAGAGAAATCATGCATCAGATATCTAATTCACCAATGTTCCCAAATCTTTACAATATTTAATATTTTGAATTTTTAAAGCTATGGATCTCTCTCTTATTGCACCCGGTAGACTTAACATCTTTAAACCTATATTTAGTGTCATAGCAATAATATTACAAGTTACAAATATTTTTTTATTCCGAAAACAGTATCATACATATTTAATAACACATACCTTTAAGACTAGCACGTAATGCATCCGCATCAGAGAGTTGCAGATGGCTCTCATGTATAAACTTCATCCTTAAATCTGTATCTGCCTCCAAAACTGCACACTGTTTAATTTTGTTTACTAGTTGCTGGGGCTAAAACAAAGATAATAAATTAATAACTTTAAAATGAACAATTTTTATACATTTGGTGTAAAATCACAGTATAAACTTTTAGGTACGGCAACATCAAAAGTTATTAAATTATCCCAAGAACTTCATACAAACAGTAATGCACACAAAGAAGGATATAATTTGTCATTAATTTTTTTTTAAACAACACACACACATAGCAACAAGACGAAGAGGACATTCGCCTGATGGGAAGTGATATGCCTGCCCACAACAATGTGGCACTAGTTAGGATGATATACACA
>DWHU01001590.1:0-11981 GCA_018247975.1 Parides photinus | reverse complement strand
TGGATCGTAGCAAGTGGAAAGAAGTAGTCTCTGCCTACCCCATTGGGAAACAGGCGTGACTGTATGTATGTATGTATAATATTTGACTACAACGATATGATTGCTACATTTTAATTATACTTAGTTTCTCTTTTTGTCATCATTGCAGCCTTTTGTCAAGGGTTGAATATAGCTCTAGAAAGAGTTAGGTTGACCAGCTCCATATGCTAGTTAAGATAGCAAGAAAAGTTTTATTTATATAAAAGTTATATAAAAGTTTTATTTATCATATGATTATTCGTTCGTTAATTTTTGGGGTCATGGATAGGATAGAGTGCCTGTGGAATTATTCATTAATTTCACACGAGTTAGTTAGTTACATTTGAACAGTTATAAGAATATATTATTAAAGTTAATAATTCAGATTACTTACAAAACCAGCATTAAGATATGCGGGAGCTGGATAAATGGAAGATCCAGCAGGAGGAGTTCTTGTGTACCTGAAATTAGTTGTATCTATTTAATATGTTGTTGTATTTATTTAATTTTGTATATTTGTAGAACGAAAAAACGGGGCGAAGAAAACTCAAGTCATGTCAGTCAGTCATTAGTTTCTAGGTTACAGGTATGATAGAGATAGTATATACAATCACAACGAAGCTAGAAAGAGTATTACAGCGGTATAACATGACGGTATGCACATAGTTTTCACAAAGTTCGTTGTTTAAACTATCGGTTAATTAAAAATACCTACTTATGAGATAAATCTTTCTTGGCCTATTAAATTTAAAATATAATGTAGTTATTATATATTAACTTTCGTACGTTTAATATTGATCTATTAAAAATATTTAACTAGTGGTAAGAAATTATTTAGAGCCACATAAATTAAACGCCATATATATTTTATTAATGTTTGATTTTACCTTGGAGGAGCATTCCTCAGTCTTTCTTCGACATATATTTGTAGACTTCCGATAGAAAGACGACTTTCGCAACCTGGTCTGCTTCTTAATGGTCTGAGGATGTAAACATTTTTATTAAATTAGAGGAGGCGTAGGTGGTTTATTACATGAGAGTTTTTAATTTCTCCCTAGAATGAAAACTTATATTGTATGGTTACCGGGTTTAAGTTTTTAAGAGGGGTAAGATCATAAAAATATATAAAAATTGTAGTATCATCATATTTTCACTTCTAAGTTAGCGAGCTTACAATAACATAGAGCAAAGAGTGCACGTTAGGTTATGTTTTATGCATAGTACTTACTGTAAATTGCTAGTAGTCACAAACAGCCTGTACAACAGAATGAAAGTTGTTATAATCCCCAATACTAATGCAGCTGCCATAATAATTTGAGTGCTAGATACTAAAAGCATTTGATCTAAGGGGTCACTGTGAATTTAAGAACATTTAAATTTAAGTGATGATTTTATCATGTTACGGCATAAAATATAAAATAACGAAGTCGATGTATAATAAGTCTGGACTTTATTTTACTTTATTGCAAACAGAATGAGGTACTATTTTTATTGTCATACATATACAAACCCAAAACATATTAAGATGAAAATTATATTAACATAAAACAAAATTTTATTAACATCATGTTATTTACCGGCATATCCAATTACCGTTAGAATCATAGCAAGATTGGCAGATTCCTTGTCGGCATTGAATAGTTTCATTTTGGTTTTGGTTGCAGCAGGATCCAAAGCATTTTTCTCCGAGACCTTAAAGCGTTGTAAATATTTATTTTTTATTCATATTACGCATGTGTTACGCTAAATATAATAAAAGTCCATACATTTTTATATCACATTAACATTTTTTTTCGCAAAGGATATGAACAGTTACAATTTTTTTAAAAAGACTAAGACCTGGACATCTTACGCAGCGTGTCTGAAAGTGGTTGGGTATGAATCCCTCGGCACAGTAGCATTCATCATTTATGCATACATATGCTTCACCCACACAGTAATTTACAGAACATACATCTGAAATAAAGAGGATGTATTATAGCTCATTGTATATTTAACAAATGTGGTATTTTTACCGATGTACTATTATTTGATAAAATATTTACCTGTTTTCTATCTTTTTCTTCTTAAGTGGATAATTATTAGCTATCAGTCAAATTTATGTAATTGTGACTCAGTGGTTACGAGGAACAGTTTACCGACTAAATGTTATGTGTACCATGTTATCTTAAATAGGCGATAGTGAAATTTTGTCAAAGGATCACTGTTGCTATACATGTTGTAAAGTTTGTAATTAAAATATAGGTAATTTGATAGGCAGGTGAAATTTGAAAGGATATAAGACTACAAATTAGACTACAACCTTGACATTTCCGATGAGTATTATTTACCAAAATATAGTAAAAATTTCTTCTCCAACATGAATGCAACGTATTCTACCCGCCAAGTTGTAGTGTGATGTGCGGTTTAAAGGGCGAAATGAGTTTACAATTATTAAGTGTCTCATGGCGACTAAAATTATACTATAATACATACTTCAGCCTCACCAGTGTCACATTGTAATGTAAAGGCATACTAGTAATTGTTATATGAACGTCTTGCTAGTATTTTCGTAACCTCAAATAAAAATTTAAAATTGTTTTCATTTCGTTCACTGTTAGTTAAAATATAGAACGTGTTTAGAAAGAAAATATCAATCGAAAATGATTATATCATACTGAACGTATGTTAAACAAGTTTCATTATGCCCATATTTAACTGCCATTTTCAACCAAATAAAAGTAAAAGATAAGTATGAAATTGATATCATTAAATGCAACTATGAACGAAAACATTGTGTAAAAATACACAGATAACAGAGATGCTACGGATATACAGAATTCTACACAAACAAGATAAAATTGTAATATGTTTTTATTGTATTACGACTTTATTTTGATCTGTCAACAAACTTTAATCAGGAAGGATTGTAAATAACAAAAGCTGTGGCGATCTATAATAAGAATGATGACTCATAAAATTTTCACTTTGGGATGGGTACATTTCCCCGATTTTTATTTAATGTACTATTTCAATAAAGTGCCATAAAATGTAAAAACACATAAACAATATAAAGCAAATGTTTTATCATCGATACTGAAAGTTACGTTATATTGTTTGAGAATAATTTTAATTCCTACTCCGATAAACATTAAGACTATGAAGAAAACTGGACAGCTAGTCATTAATTATAACATACATTATATATATAACATCTTAAATACCGATTTCATGTTATTGTTAAATCCTTAATGAATATATAACAAAATACTAAAACTAAATATTGTTTATTAAAAAGAATCATTCCTGTAAGATTGCATCGGTATGTCTAATGTAGAAAACGTTTTAACGAAAAAACTATTGTGTAATGTCTACAGGTTAAAGTAATGAATAACATGCGAACTACTTACCGTCGAGAGCTTCACTATATCCAGATAAAAATACAACAAATATGCTTAAGAGCGCAAGTCGATATGCCATTTTGAACATCACGAAAGAACTACCGTCACGACATCGCATAAATAAAATTTTTGTCGCATAATATTTGTAACAACGAAACAATTGCACTGAGGGTAAAGTGGTAACATTTGAAAAGCCGTACTGATACCTTATCAGATCTACCGCTCTGTGGTGATACAAACTTATCGTTACTTTCACGTCAGTCGTTATACTGAGTGTTTGTGTAATAGACTGGAGATTTACATTAACCTTGAATCTGTTACTAATAAGAACAATGGTGTTTCGCTTTGCTTTAAATCGTTGAACCGTCACTACGAAATAATTGCAAACTGTTAGTGTTGGTTTATTAAAATTCCATGGAAAAGTATTTATTTTTAACGACTCACTGTATGTAAAGTAACGCAATTAGTATCGATAACAAACTAAATAAATGCCACCGGGCATTGTATTTTATTGCACAAGCCTACGTATGTAGTTCAAATTCACACTTTTACAACGTTGTATAGTCGAAGCGAATTGGTTATAATACATAACATATTATATTCAACTGATCTATGTATTTACTTGAATGATAATGAAGTGCATGACACTATTTAAAATAAGTGTTTAAGAGGGAATGACTTTATTTATCACCATTGATTTATTTCAATCGAAATGTATTAACTACACATCTAAACATTAGGTTCGAAAGGTAGTGAAGTTAATGAAATGATAAGATTTCATATATGTTACCATCACATGTACATTCTGAATATGTGGTTTTGTTGAAAATAAAAAACGATAAAATTTTATAAATTTTACTGATATTTAATCAGTTTGCTAAATATTTTTGTACATAAAATATTACTGCTTTAATCCTCCCTGCGGCTCGTTTATTTGTCGCCTTGAAACATAAGATCGTTCGTCACTTTGTCTTCCTATATAAAATCTATGAAGGTTAAAAGAGATTTTGGTCCAATTTTTAAATAAAATTATTAAAAGGTTGACCAAAATAATACAAAGTCTAGTCGTGATCATGTCGTTTTGTAATAAAGACAAAATGCTTGTCTAGTAGATAAAATATGAATAAAAGTATGTCATAGCGAAATATTGTGAAACTACTGTTTTACGTTTACAGTAATAATTTGCTGCAACTTAGTAAAACATGATGTATAAATTTTAGCAAGAAAACGTTTTTTTTTTTTAGGGAGAATTAACATGAAAATGTTTATCATGGTTGGTTCACCGTAGCTTATACGTAGTTGATCTTTAAGTGTCTCCGTAGCGCAGCAAGTCACTGCATGTCTTATAAAACGATGTTCCTCGATTCGGTTCCAGTCACATGATGGAGTTTGGACAATACCAGAATTTCAACGAAACGATCCGGCTATTCACCATCGTCATATTTATAATTTATATACCATCATTACTGTATTCAGTTTGTCAATATATGACAGCCGGACCATTCTTTAATTTAACATTGTACGAAATTGAGAGCAAGAAATCCAAACTCGAAAAATAAGTTTGATTTTATAAGTAGCCAAACAATTTCATCTTGTTACTCATGCATTCTACTAAGTTTGAAATCTATCGATTTTGTTACAGTTGTATGAAACGTTACAAACGACTCCGCAAAATTCCTTTCGAACAAAGACAAATCGAAAATTTTTCATGTAAATTTGTTAGCGTATTCATAAATCTTGTATATTTCATGAATAGTATAAGTCATATTCAAAAAGCACATTTAACTCAATGATTTAGGATAAAGCAGGCAAATAATAAGCAGCATTAGTAATTAACAAGAATTTTCCTTGTTTTCCGTTCGAAGAAACCGTGGTAGACGAGTGGTTTGGGACTTCGGCCTCCGATTCGGAGGACGCGGGATCGAATCTGGCGTGCACCGATGACTTTTCTGAGTGTGCGCTTCAAGAAATTAAATATCACAGGCTTTGTCCGCCAATCCGCACTTGGCCAGCGTGGTGGATTAAGGCCAAATACTCTCTCATTATGAGAGAAGACCGAGTCCCTGCAGTGAAACATAAAGATGGCTGAAAAAAAAAAGAATTCCATGATTTTTTAACTATACATTTGTTGTTAAGAAAAAGTTACTGTAAAAATCAAGTAACTATTAGTCCTTGATATGAAAATCAGAATGTTACAAACTACATTTTTTTTCCATTGAGTTATGCATGCTCTTTCTGGAAGTTCTTATTTTTACTTGGCTTCGTAATGTAAAACAATTTATTACTATGAGAGAGAGAAAATTAAAGGATCTTTTCTATTTAGAACTGTTTACAATGGCTCTTACAAACACATAAATAGCGTTTAGCGAAATGGCAACAATGCTGCAGTAAATTTGATCATTACACCGATTCCGGGCGGAAACGATTTTGACCTTTATTTGCATAAGGAATTTATACAACGACGTCTCTTCGAATGCTGTTTTTCGTACAGGATCATGTTATTATATTAATGCGAAATAGTTCCGTATAATTTTACTATAAATATGCATTAAGTTTAAACATTACAAACAATAGTTATAGCACCATAGTCCACGTGGTATGAAAATTGCTTTAACGACACAAAAAATTACATACTGCATATTGGTTTTGCCAATTAAAATAAGGTCAGTAATATTAAAACAATATCCATGAATAACGAATACGTTATATGTACATATACACATATTCGAGTGAATGAATCCGAATTGGGAATGGCTTTGTATTTTATAGGTCTAAGTTATGGCGTGTAACATCAGCTATATGTCAGCAAAAGTTTCTTGAATATCAGTAAAGCCTTTTTATTAATAATATGTAACAAAAAGGCTAACAGTGTATTTTTTTAATTGTTGTTACTTGACATTACAGATAAACTCTTAAGCAATATTTTTATATCCACGAATAGACTTAGAAACTTATTTGAATCTATATGTGGTAGTCGATTACTTAATTAAATTTGCAATGACCATCATTACGGAAGCGAAATTCACTTCAATTGTCATTAAAATAAACGTACTGTAATAGTAAAACATTTATGTACACATCTGTTTTTCGGTTAATAAAATACTTTATTCTTCGGTAAAAATAGAAGAGGAAAAGTGAGGATAAAAATCGTTTTGTTATATAAATGTTTTCAAAATAAATAACTTAGCTGCGAAGGAAGGCGCTGTACCAATTTTCTCCTAATCACGTTCCTTTCCGACACACTGCCAATAAATGTCTTCAAATTATTTAGTACTCGTACATCTAGTTGTAGTGATTGAGGATTTTTTTGTTTATTATTAAAGTTTTTGTAATTGAATTTTACGTACATGTAAAGCATTATATGAATAATATTCTATAAGAGTTAAAAAAGTCTACAGTCAAAGACTTTCTTTACTGTCCAAATAAAAATTAATATTGTTTATATTTTTGAGTCATCGAAAGCATATAAAGTTACTATTTTGTATACGCTGCTTTTTTCAAGAATTTATCATATGGAAATAAAGTCCAAGTCTAGTTTATTTTTTTTTTTTTTACATTTAACGCTTATTTATATATGTATAAACAAAGTGCTTACGATAGTCCGTTAAGATATTTTGAAATATTTAACTTTTTTTCATTATTAAATTTACTATATTATTTTATTGATAAAATAACTAAAAAGGCAGCACAGTGTTAAAATATTTCACTCCGTTTAACCGTCGGTTATTAACTTTTCGTAACTCCATAAAATTTACACAACTAGTGCCACATTGTTATGGGTAGGCCTAACACTTGCCATTAGGTGAACGTCCTGCTCGTTTCGACGTTAATTCTTTTTTAAAAAAAATTGGATTATTAGTGGTAGGTTTTACTGTCGAAGACTAACCTCAATCTTCTATTTATTAATGAACCGTAAAGTGCAAACATGTCTATGTTCCGGTTTGAAGACTGTTATACATACTGAAGTTAATTTATTATTCTATTTATTATTATGCGCCACATTGTTATTGGCAGGCGTAACGCATAGCAACAAGTGAACGACATACTCGTGTCGTAGCTTAGTAAAAAACCATATCGTTTATTTTTTAGGCTTTATTATATTTTCTTTATAAAGGATAGGAATATGTTTTTTGCAGAAATTTTGAATATTTTAGTACTCTTTGATAACCGACTAATCAATTGGAAAATATATATTTTTATTACTTGTGTATTGTAAATTCTTATTTATACGAATATGTAAGATTAGTATTACATAAGTTTAAAAAAAAGAAAAATTTCTGCGGATAAGCTAATCTTTGAACATACCATTTATTAAACTGTTTAAAAAAATTACCGAAGTACAAAAACGTTTCATTATGTAAATATGAACGAAGTTAGACAAATAAGGTGGTTTGTAAATAGTTTTAATTATCAATTAAAATTGTTATTGTGCGATATTATTGAACAGAAGTAGGTCACTCCCGCTGCAAGAGAAATCAAAACAAACGTAACCTATCGTTGCTGTATCCAATGACAGATTTTTGACATCGCATTCAGTTCGGTTCCGTTTACGTAATTTTATAACTTTTATAATAGCAATATTAGCAAAACTCTACAGACAATGTTTTGTCATACAAAATTTTGTTTCATGCTGCTTTCTATTTGTACGGACAGTATACGTTCTCTTTCCCGTGGTGAAGATGATGCAGATACAGTTTTTGATGAATATCTAAACATATGTAGATACCTATGTTTTTACGTAAGTGCTTACGGTTAATGCGTTACATAACCATTTATTTATTTCGTCTCATTTTTTTCTACATGGTTTTATAATGTTCTATCAGAATTGGATTACAATTTCATTTAAATTTTTCCCATAAACTCCAATTCCGTAAAAAAATACTATTCTATGTTCGTTCACATTTCTTTGAAGCGACCTAATATTCGTAACTTTTAGAAAGAGATTATTTTATTTTATTTTTAAGTTATTAGATAGATAGATAGCGAAAATTTTACTGTATGGAAGGATTCAATTTCGGAAATAAAAACATCGCCGAAGAGCATGGTCCAAACATTGGTTGAGTTATATTCTACACAATACATTCATACATTTGAATATACGGTTTTATGTCAAAGATTTCAATACAAATTTTAAATATAACTGTGATATTTATGCAACATGACTGTGTTTCGGTTTGAACGGCGTTGTAGCTACTGAAATTGTTGGCTAACGAGACTACACACCTTATGTCTCAAAGCGAGGAGCTCAATGTGGTATTCTGAATAACATCCTAATTAGTGACACATTGTTATTGGTAGACGCATAATTTATCATACTTCATCAGAAGAACGTCCCGCTCATCTCGCAGCTTCGTTAAATAAAAAAACAGATTATGCAACTTAGAATTATCTATTAATAAGTGTCCACGCGACACGCGTCTGCTATCACTTGTTTATGAGGAGTTGGATTCCGGCGCCACTAACGATGTCCCATGTTTAACGATAACTAATAAACAACAAGAAATTAGGATAAGGGCAATTCTTAGGAAATGATTAAATCATAATAGATGATGAATAGATATTTTAGTTTAATAAAGATATCAGCAAACTCACTCTACAATCCCAAAATAATTGTAAACAAAAACCAACTTGTTAAAAAGTTTTAAAGAATTTGTTTTACATTTTAGATTAGATAGAGATTATACATTTTACTATATCATAAAGTTTATAATATTATTAAAAATACTATTAAAAACATAGGAAATTGGTGTAATATGTACGTTGTTGCTGTTTTTCATGAAAGGCTTTTGAGTAGATAAAAAAAAAATTGGGACCATGTCTGGTTAGTTAAATATTAAATAAGTAAAATATTTTTCCTAAAATAGACGATGAGAACTCACGATGTTGGTCTAATTATGATAACTGTTGGTAAACTATTAGCATGTCTTATCTGAAGGTAATCATGTTGTCGTTTTCTAAAAGAAATATGGAGTAAACAAGCTCAACATTCGTCTGGGTAAACATTGACCTCTGACCGTTTTATTTTTGTGCTCGTTCAGCGACAACTTCCTGCCTATCACTCTATGAATAGTGGCCTGTTGCTATGTGCACGAAACGTACTTATTTATCAAAAGTAAATAATTTAGGCAAGGGATGTTAATTTTAACATGTATTCAAAATATCGATAATCATTGTTAATAATTACAATACAATAATTAAAAATGCTTCGTTTTTGCACGTGAGTATTATTATTTCACACCCTCCCGCTTCCAAATAGTATTTGTATATTATGGTACATCCCCGTGTAAGTACTGTATTGGAAGTATTCAAATGATACTCCACCATCATATTTACTAATATACTAGCGGATTCGAGGAACTTTGTTTCGCCTAATAGTCAATAAATGGGATCAGATTTTGACTTTAAAATAAACACAAAATAATACAGTTAACTTTTTTAATTAAATTTGGGCGCAAAAGGATAGCGAATTTTTTTTGGCCGTTGCCTTTTAGGCGAAGACAATGCCATAAACACAAAAATCATAAAAATCGGTTCTGCCGTTCTAAAGTTACAAGTATTGTTACTAACACGACTTCTTTTATGTATATAGAATAAACGTCGATACATCTAACACAGCGGCATCTGTTGAATACGGATACAATCCACTCTACAGATATCGACTTCTGTTGGTATCGTTCCGAAGTAATAAACAATTATGACTATCAGACACTAAACAAATAATTTAAAATAAAATAATATTGCGACCACTAATTGCGATATAAGTTATCCTATCTCGCAAGTTTGATCAAACTGCACGCGGTGTGCAAATTTAATTAAAATCGGTTAAGTAGTTCAGGAGTCCATCACGGACAAACACTGTGACACGTAATTTGTATATATTAAGATATACAAAGCAAACCTGCTGTCGCAGCAATTTACTATTTATTTTGCGAAATTCGAAAATCACGTTTCGGTTTAAAATTTGGTTTAAAGCTAGTAAGGAATTTTTAAATCGGACGGTGATATAAATAGTTATGATTATTTACGTAACGCAATGACCGAAAAAAAAGATTCGCATTAAATTAAAAACTTCATTATGGTCACGTAAAAAATTAAGATAGGGAACAATTTAATATAAACTGGTATAAATATTAATCATTCATTCATTGGCCATAACATCTACGGAAGATGCTTATTGCAGCGTTAGTGGGTTTGTTGGGTGTCGCATTGCTGTCGATGGCTAAAATAAAAATATTAATACATTGCCAATAACTATACGTACGTATCGACATTTCTTCATAGTTAGATAAAACGTTTTCGAGACAAATAACATGATAATTGTTTGTAGAGCAAACATATTGTTGATCTCGGGTCACGGCGCGGTGTCCACTTATAGATTTTAAATCAAATAAACACTCTAATTTAATTAAATTTATTTATGTTTAGATAAAAAAAATACTTGAAATGTAAATAATTTATATTTACCACTTTTTCTTTTACTTTTTTGTCACTGTGCAAACTATAGTTCTTTGGAACGTTCTTCCTGTTGATATTAGGTATGCAGGAAGCATAAATTTATTTAAATAATTCGCGTAACACTTTTAAAAGGATAACGCTAGTCAAACTATTTTACGAAGTGTACATATTAAGTATATAGATTTTACGTATAAGTACATAATATTTTTTTTATGTATTAGTGTGCTCATGTATACATTTACCTAGTTTTACACATACATTTTTATAGGTTATTATGCGTATTTAGCTCTACCTGCGGCTCACTTTTTCACTGTCAGCATAGACCTGCAGAAAATATCCAAATCTCCAAATAACCAAAGTTTTTTACAGACAAATAAATAATTTTTGATATTATAAATCACGAACGACTTGTTCTTCTATGTACGTAAGAAATATATGTCTTTATAAGAGCACATCCATTGGTAATTTACAACATGACGATAAGACAATGAGCGACGTCCGGGCACAGTGTTACTACGGGTTTTACCAATTTGATGGGCAGGAAAGGACTGCTTGTACTGTTATCTATTGCCATTACACATATACACATGTGTACTATTCGTAAATTTATTTACATTGTTATTATTTGATAGCAGGTAGTACATAAGCAACATGTTTTATCTAATTTTACCAAACATAAATAATCTTCTCCGCTTTTCATTTCTCATTCTAAGTTAATTGTTATAATATGAAAAATAACCTCATTTCTGCGGCAATTAAAATGAAGAATTAAAACTATTATCGACGATGTAAATATCTAGGTCAAGGTGTGAATTAGGTAAAAACACTCTTTATTATCAATTCACAACATACTATAATGTTTTATTATATAACAAACATGTAAAGCAGTGCATATGATATGACATATGTATAGACGAACGTAAATTTTTCTCATTTGTGTTACCAAAACATAAAAACTTTTATTTAATTACAATATTTAAAAAGGCAAATAATATTATACGTGGATTGCAATAATAAAGATGAGATCAAAATAAATTTAAAATGTTTCAACCGTTTTAAACCGCAAATAATAAGAAACAAGTTTTTAAAACATAATGCAGTAAAGCGTGTTACAATTTAGAAGTATCA
>DWHU01001589.1:0-11982 GCA_018247975.1 Parides photinus | reverse complement strand
TGAAATATTAGCCTGTTTATCATAAACGAAGCAGCTGAAAAATAGGACAGTAGCGTTGAAGTTAAACGATAGATATTCGAAGATAACGATGTTAATTAAACAAAGTTATGCATTTTTTTCGTTAATTTATTACTTAAGATTATTAAAAATTTGTTAAAAAATTTTTTTCGTTCTTTTATTAAATCGATATTTATTAATTACATTACAAATCGAGTGCATTGAAGCTCACATTACTCGTGTTCATGGTATTTGGAACTTTAGTGTTATAAAAATTTTGTTAAAATGAAGATTCGCGTAAATAAAAGAAATGAATACAAAATAAAATATGATTTTGTAATGAATACGATAATACATAGCTCAGTAATATTAATAATATAGTCCATTATTCGGATATTAATATAAAAATAATGGTAGAACAAACTTAGAGAAACTATAATGTATTATTCTAATATTTCTTGTTTCTTTATTTTCTGTAGATCAGAAAAAGAAAAGGCGTCTTCCAAATAGCTCAGTAAAACATTCCTTTAATTATTGGATTTTTTATATCGTTACATGCGTGTTGTGCAGGTGCATCATATAACAGCTGTTGTATTAGACCACGGTATAAAAGGTTAAAATTCATAACAAATAAAACATAAATTGGGGTATATCAGTGTGGGTTCCGAAAAAATCTGAGTACAGTAGACCGGATAATCGTTATGGAAAAGAAATGATAGTATCAGTGTACCAGTTAAACTATATGTACTATACTGACGTTGGACTAGCCGATTAGCTCAGTTGGTAGTGTGCCTACTGAGTAAGAGTTCATGGGTTCGATTTCCGCCACGGACAATATTTGTTTAGAGTGTGGGTGTTATCGATCTATGATATATATATATTTAAAAAATAAATGCATTTAAGTATTCTATCAGCCACTTTACCCATAACACAAGCGAGTGTGCTTACTTTGGGACTAGACCAGTATTTTCCAACCTTTTTGTGCCATGCCCCACACTGGCCTTTCTAATACTCTTAACACCCCCCTTCCTTACCAGTGATATCGTACATAATTTAACCTATTAAAAAAATTAAGAAACCTATACAATTTAACAAATTTATTTTCTTTAAATTTGATATCGAAGTCAAGCGTCATGTCGGATCAATTCTCAAATTGCCCCCCTCCAACCACAACCATCGAATTGCCCCCCTGCGAGGCGTACGTCCGTCAAAAGATATTTATTATTATTATATACAGTAGCCTGCAAAAGAATTACTTATTTTCTGGATAGCCAACGCTAGTCTTCTTTTGTGTCTCAGGTCAAGGCTCACTGGATCGCTGCGCCAGAAGAGTAAGTAAAATATGAAATAAAAAAAAATGTTTGCTCTATTAACACGCCCATTACTACCAGTATGTCATGGCGGGCAGTATTCCAAGTGAAACATTCTTTTTATCCAGACAATGCCCCTCATCTCGCAGTATCTCTGCAGTTAGTACGTATCAGCTATTTATATCGTATGACTGGCAACAGTGTCATTAACCTAGATATTTAAATTAATGCTCTAGTATTCGGACAAAAAACTCAAATCTGTATGGTTTAACCAAACTTTGCGGTTTATATTACGCTATTTATTTATTAGATCACCACTATATTTTAGTAAGGAAATTTCTATAAAACAATCGCTAATCATTGCTTGTAAATTATATACATTTACGACGACGCTTAAAAAGTGAAATATTGAACTAGATTGTTTGAAAACTCATTTATAGGTTAATACGTAAAAAATTTTAAATAATAATCTCACCATCATCGTCTCAGCCTATTGTGGATAGTAGAATCTTTACATTCTAGATTTATTAACACGTAAGAGTTTAATAAAAATAATTTAGCTGTTTTTTTTATGATATTATGTATAAAATAATTAGTTATCAGACGTTTTACATATACTTGATTATAGTAACAATAATCGTCATCATTACTGACAGCTCTTTCAATTTCAGGACATTTCAAAAGTCATGATATAGAGAAAGATTCTTTGTCGCTCTTATACGCAGAAGGCTTTGTTAAAACTAGTACAGCTTTAACTAGCAAAAAATATAAGTTAAAATATGTATATACGACTGTACCGTACTAAACGCATAAGTCTTTATGATCATAGAGGCCATGAGTTGTAGCTTGTAGTGTTTATCACTTAACACAAATCGCTTGCTCGTTACCTTACTAGCCTATAATAAATAACGATCGACAGTTAGTTTAATTTGCATTTACCGGCCACATTTGTCATAGGAAATGACCGCAGGTGGAGTTGACGTCGTTTTTATACGACGACATTTAGCCAAACGTGAACATTATTAGATGAAAACCAATGTAATGATGATGAACCATTATACTTTATTGGTGGTTATATGTACGTTTGTTCACATTAATGTGTATTGAAGTTACTACAAACAATTTAATATAAATAAATGTGTTTGTTATTAAGAAATATTCGTTTCGATACCAATAATAGTACACGAAAATCTATGCTTGTTTAACTGCAGTTACATTTAGAGGTATACAGGAAATATTTTACTATAAATACACTAAAACTAAAATGATTTTACTACACATTTCCGCTGTATTACCACTATCAATAATAATTGGAACATTTATTGTAAAATGTATAAAATATTAAAACCAAGAATAGAGAGTTGTTTAAGCGGCGAAGTGTGAAAATTAAGAGGAATCTTAATGAGAGAGAATTGTTAGTGCAAAGTAGAAACACTTCGCGAACACTCGAAAGTGGTGGAATTAAATTTAAGTGAAGAAATTTAGGAAACTAGAGGCAACGTTCAGGAAGTCATCGTTGGTAATGATTACGAGAAAATGGGGGAAGCATCAGACGAAAGCGAAAGGGAAAGTGCGTAATATTCGTTTAATAGAGACCTTATGAATTGTAAATTTTCTTTTTACGTTATTAAGCGAATAATAGTTCGAAGAACAAGAACATGAATATAAGATTTATTTTACGAAGATAAGCGTGTTTTCTTTTATCAGCGTTGCGTACATATTGACTGTAAGAGGTCCTGGGTTCCATTCCCGCAACAGACAATATTTGTTCTGAGTCTATGTATGATATGTATATATTTACAAAAAAAATGTATTTAAATAGTCTATCAGCTATCTAGTACATAACACGAGTGAGTATACACTGCTTACTTTGGGACTAGACATCGTTGTGTGAATTGTACAAAGATATTTATTTATTTATAATTATATAGTAAAATTACATTTGTTACATACTTCAACTAATTACCTGTTCATCTACAAACGATATTTATTAGCATCATAAATATTTAAAATCTGTAATAAATATAACGTCTAAATTATTATAGTAAATGGTTCGACTTTATTAACGTTATTGATATCGACAGAGAACGTGAATCGGAAATAGGAGTGTATAGGTCAATGACCTGCAATTAATAACAGCGTATCCCGCAGCCGATAAAACATATAATATACATGCTATTTTTAACCCTCCATAAATTTCATAATAGGTAGGGTATAATAAAAAAATTTGAGTATTCAAAAACTATTTGTAAAAAATACTATACCGTAGTGGACGTATTTTTGTAATCTATTTGATATTGATATTGTTGTATACGGAGTCGCTTGCTTATTGCATTCCATAAAATATATTGCTTGGCTATAGTTTTTAATTTAAAAGTTTATTTGTACACAAAAAACGTACAAAATGGCGAACTTAATATCAAAGCAGATTCTCTGCCAGTCTACTATATGGTTGAGTAGAAAACAAGTGTAGATGCAGTGTAGATAGCATACCACAAATCATTTTATATAAATTTATGATAAATATAGTACAGTTATAATAAATGTAGTATTTACACGGATAGTATCTAGAAGCCTTACTACAAGCTGCCCGTATATTAAGCCGAAGCTCATTCCGAAGTCTTACCGATCGAGGAGTGAAGGATTTGTAAAGAAAATTGGTTTAGCAGAGAGGAATGTGAAGAGCGGAACGAACACAAACTCGAACTTGTGTTTTAAATGTTCAGAAAACAGAGTAAAGTGTCTTTAAAGATCTATGATAAGAAAGAGACAATAAGGTTGAGAACGAAAGAAAGAAATATTTACGTAGTCCGAAAATAAAACTTACACAGTTATTGAAAAGTTCATCTAATCAACTGTAGTTCTAGAGTAGTGTGTCTAAAGCAGAGGTTATTATATATTATATATTAAATTTGTAATCTCTTTGTGCTTATAGAAAGAAAATTATCGAGGCTGTAAAGGCTACGTAAACTATTAGAAACTTTTAGATAACTCCGCGCAATGAGGCTGCCGGCTGAATATGCGATCGATTAACATTAGGTTTTTTCAAATAATAATGGGAATTACTGTTTAATTAAATATAATAGCTGATAATGAGTCAAGATCTAAATTTACTACCACTACTTACGAGTTCACATTAATGCTAAATTTGGTACACCAGTCAGATTATCTTTACTATTATTTAGCAAATGACAATGAGGCTTTTAGGAAATTAAAATTAATTATAAACTCCCTCATTTTAGTTTTAAAAATGTATGGATTCTCTTCGGTATTTGAATGATGTTACAATAGAATGTAAAAAACCTGACATACACTCCTGCGCCCGTGTATGTCAGATCAGGACTAATACATGAATGGCCAAAATAAGAGCCTTTTTTCGAAAAATTCTTAAAATGAAAATCAAGAATATGTTGAAGCTTTAAATGTAAGAATGATGTAATTTTACATTACATTACATGATGGAAGATGTTCTACATGAAATTTGTTCCTCACTTAGTTCAAGAACCTCACATGTTTCGAAATCAATTATAGACAACATCAACTTGCATTTGGTCTGTATCAGTGTTTCCCAATCTTTTTTGTAACATGCTACCAAAGCCATTTTAAATTTCTTATCCACCCTCTCTCTTTCCTCAAAATGAATTGAACATTTATTAAATTATTTAAGAATCATTTTTTTAGCTAAATTTGGCTACGAATTCTAACGTTCATTTAAATTGCTCGGAGCAAAATGTTTTTTAATTGCCCATAACAATCGTGGGCCACATGTTTGGAAACACTGGTCTATATGGTGGATAGACAGCCTCGACTCTCCTTGTGAATTAAGATCCTGAGCATCAATAGCAATAGTCAAGCTGTAAAATTATTTTACTTTTACATTAACATATACAGCACATTTACTATTCCTACTGTAAGAACTGTCTACGCCATTTCATTTAATTATTATACAATAGATACTTTTTACACAATATTCAAAGCCATATAATAAACATTCGATTTAAGAATAAAAACAATAATATTGTTGTCAAATATCTATTCTATACATTCGCTTATTTTTTCTCCTCAACAGGTTCAGTTAATATTTATCTAAATTTTTCCATTAAATTTATTCTAACCTTTTAAATATAAATGTAAATAAGTTTTTCTTCATCTTTTATTTTGCCAGAAATTAGCTTAGACAGAACTTGGAGTCTTCTCTCATAATGAGAGAGTTATGACCTTTTATTCACCACGCTGGCCAAGTGCATGTTGGAATGTCACACATTCACAAAAGCTGTTCCTTGGAACATGGCGATTTCCTCTCGAAGCTCAAGCTCAGTTGTGTGGGAATTGAACCTGCGTCTCTTTCAGACGGATGGCGTTCGATCGTCCTACAAACTAAACTATCAGACCATCAAATAAAAATGTATTATTCACATTTCTTTCATATCTCCATAAGCCCAATTAGTCCGTTGGCACAGAAACGTCACATTTTATGATGTAATGTATTATTCATACTACATTCCATCTCGGATCCAGTACAGTTGGCATTCCTAATTACAGCAGAGGAATGAGCATCAAACAATCGGAGGCCGCTGACCTGTCTGAGACCATGCGCGTCGTCGAGTCGTTGTTTGTCATTAATATTTATGGCTGCGGTCTTCTATCTAGTGCTTCGGGGAAGTGTACACCTTGACGTTTATCCGCTGCTCCTGTACGTACCTGTTAATTGGTGCCAGAAGTTACTAGAAATAGTTGGTAAAGAAATTCACGAACATTATACTAATTTAATGTATAAACCTGTTAATTGGTGCCAGAAGTTACTTGAAATAGTTGGTAAATAAATTCACGAACATTATACTAATTTAATATATAAAAATTAAGGTTAGTCTGTATGTCCTTTATAGAATCGTAAACTATACATCTAATAATGGGATGAACTTTAGCAAAGTTGTTATGTAAGAGCCTAGGAAGGTTTCTAAGTTGATATGACCATGATACTCGCCAGATGGGGCCACTTCATTAATGCTGATTTCAATTAAGAATTAATGTAAAAAATTACTCAAAATTAATTCAATATTTACGTAGTATCTTTCCTTTAATTTTATTTTTGTTGGTGGCGTAGCAACGCGCGCAGGGTACAGCTAGTACCATATAAAATGTACTGAGTAATGTAATTTACTGGTATAGTATTTTTGTATTATCGTTATTTGTTTTCTATTTGTCAAAGCTATGATAAGAGCGAGACTGTAACTCAATGGTAGTGATGATGACAGTCCGGAACATATCCCTAGTTAGGATAATGTACACTACACAGCATTGTGCTTGTCATGGGTTATAATATTCATATGCAATTCGTAATACACACTACTATTTAACTATAGAAACGAGAATTGATGAGATGATAGAGACTGACCTCTATCAGAAGTATATTATAATTTGTTTTAAACTTAACTAAAATAAATAACAAGTTTTGATGTTAAATTTATCATCAAAACTTGTCATTTATTTATTATCACTTATTCAAATATTCAGTTATAATATTATCGTTGTTTATAATGAAAATATCATAAAATATACGTCTTATGACCAGTAACTGTCGTATAGCACAGACAAAGCAATCACTGTTTCCTGCCGCGATATCCGTAATAACATCCTTTGAAAATAAACGTTGATCGTTTTAGAAATGCATGTTTTTCGCTACAAGTGTAAATCATTTTAGTTTTTAGTAAATTCTGCTAACATTGATAAATGAGGTAGTTCTATCGCCTCTCTGATGAGTGATGATAACAGTAGACACGTTCTACTGAAATTTTGTAAAATACTAATTGAGAAGACGATAAGCGAGAATAAAACACAGTAGGAAAGGGAAGACAAAAATAGCAAAACCAAAGATAGAAATTAAATAAATAAGTGCAATAAACTAAACTGTAGATAAATGAATAATGTGCAATGAAAGAAAATTAAAAAATAGAAATAATTATATAGTAGAAGAAGAAATAGACTAAGACTTACTGTACATAGCACATACGAAATGGTTTTAAAAATTATGTAAATAAAGAGATTATGTCCTCCCTTTACTGAGCGTGATGAATGACAAATGGAAGGATGTAGTATGTGTATAAATGGAAGGAAGAAATAATGCAAAAGATAACTATTGAAAAGAAAGGACTTCTTAAACCTCCATAAGTTTAAAAAGAGTGAGAGTAGCTTCTAAAAGAATTTAAAAGGCCTAGTTCCAACTATGCCCGAGGGACAAGAAAATATAAAAAAAAAATACCAACAAATGTTAGCGTTAACAGATTGACGTAGTATTTCGGCAACATGACACAATGGTTACTGGAATAGTTTTAACCTATGGCACGCGTATAAAGTCAATAATCTTGACACTATTGACCCGAATGCTTGAAACGTGTATATAACTAACGAAGCCTTCGTTAGCGAACGGTTCTTAGCGTAGATTACGGTATTTCGACAGATAAACATGCCACCGGTGGGACTAAATTTAACGTGTTATAGCATTACACGCTTTAAGTTATCTGCTCCCGATCTAGTATTGCTTCGATGATATTCATACTGAATTATTAATGCGCTGTCAACAAATTTAACTGTACGCCATTAACCATAATGCAATCTAATAGTGAAAACCGGTCGCTGCGGTCTACAGTTAGCGATGGATCGATGAACAGACACATCAAGATAAACAGACATTCTCTCGATGATTGTCTGCTCTCAATTGAATGAATGTTCTGACACACATTATGTTATTAACGTGTCGAGTGGCAATAGCTTTATGTACATTGATTTTTGTCCGTCTGTAATTTTGTCATTAAGTCTTCACAATCAATTAGGACGTTTAAGCACAGTTACTTGCATGCTCCTACACTAAGGACACGGGATTAATGTTTGTTCATTAAACGGAAGTCTCACATCCTACGAACACTTATGACGGAGATTACAGTCATTTGCTTACTTGTTGATCGTGTCTTGATAATAGTTTTCGGAAATTTGAACGATTACTGTGCGATAATCTTTGTTAACACTGTACTTTGGCGTCGTGTTTGAAGGTTAGGTTATTACAAACAATCACACTAACATAGTAGTTATGTTTTGATAAAACATTTTCTAAGAAATTCTATAATAATTTTGAAGAAATGATCATTAACAGTAATTGACGGTATATGCTATATTTAAAAAATAATTGTTAGTGATTATACAGGATAATTTTTAGTTAGGTGTAAATGCTTCAAAGCGGTGTATGTAAAGGTCATTTGCTATCCTGTTATCCAAAAATCAATGATTTCAGAGATATTAGTAAAACAAGTCTTCGTTCTCTCGGAAGTTTAATAATTTTTATATTATTAAATAATTGCTATATAAAAATTACACGTTAAGTGGTTTAAAAGGCAAAATATACATTGTCTGCAAGAAAATACATTTAACACGCCTTAAAAGTTTTTACGCCTATTACCAATCAACCTGTTTAAAGCAAGAGATGGACGTTATTTTAATACGATTCACCATTGCCAAACACACATTTTACACGGAGCTTTTTATAAATCCTTTTTTTATTGTCTCTCTTTAGTTTTCGTAGATGTGTCAATCTTTATCAGACCACTTAGTAGTCTATAAACGCACCGCAATATTCACAAGCTTAGACTTTGCCGTTATTTATGATTCATAGTACAAAAATTTAATTTTATGTATTATCATAAACGTATTGCTAATATAGTTTTATAAGTGTATAACATAACATTTGTATATCACCCCATATTTTTTATCTCATCAAAATTGATTTGTTTCTATACCAATAATAGTGTATTCAGGTCAGTATTACTTCAAAACGGCTTTGAAATCATTGCTTTGTATTTCATTTCTTAAGAGACTATATAAAAAGAGATAGCAGAGTATAGATAGTATAAAATGTGTCTATTGATTTTTTTACATATTTTTTGACACATTACTGTCGTCGTCTCATTATTCCGATTGGTCAAAAGTTTCATGATCTTATGCGTCATCGCTTTCTTCGAATCAATTGCTTTAAATGTCTTTAGCATTTAAAGAATTCCCAGCATTTCTTTACATAACATGCATATGTATTCTAGCACTTATTAAAATGTTAATCTTATCCATTTATATGTAAGACGAAAAAAGATTCAATGAAATTAGCTTATTAACTAACATTGAAAGAGTATTAAATCTTCTCGACCCAGATTCTTATGACCTGAACTCACTGAAAGCAATATGCAAGTTATTTATATGGATTCTTTTGTCAAGGATTACGTGTGACTTTCAATATCCCATTTATGAAACTATTTCATACATTAACAAATATAAAATATTGCTAGTTATTGTCAGATATATAACAGGGCTGAGTGCGGTTTGGCAGATGTCATATATTCACAAAAGCTGTTTCTTTGAACATGACGTTTTTCTCACGATGTTTTCCTTCACCGGAATCTCTGGCTCAGTAGGAATCGAACCTGCTCCTCTTCGAGACTTATAGCACTCACATACTGAACCATTACGGCTACACATATTAAACCTTACTTGCTTTTAATTTGAAGCAATGAACTAATAGTAATTATCGTTTAGTGTTACATGAAAGTTTCGAGCCGGGCTATCAGCTGCCCATGAACCCATTGCCAGGGTTGAAGACGTTGAACTCTGACATTCCGTATTTGATTAATAAAATATTACTTTTAATTAACTTTCATTATATGATTATAGAAACGCTTATTTTTTAACTAAACAAAATTTTAATAATTGTTTGATTAATATTAATATTTATTAACAATTTCTAATGTAATTCAATTAGACCTTCATCAATTGTCAAATTGTACCATTAATCATAAATGAAATTTAATTTCGTCTATGGATATAGAAATTAATTTTAACTGCCGCTAATTAATCATTTCGTGTATCCATTAAAGTAATTAACACACACAAGTGTTTAAAAAGTATGTACAAATATAAATTTGAATATTGATTTCTCTAACTGTTTATGGTTAAGTCAAAACGATTTCAACAGGACTCTAAAACTTTAAACTATTACCGTAGTATTAAACTACCATATTAACACAGCTCTTTATTTACAACTTTGTATATGAGTTAATAAATATGTTTCTTTATTAAACATAACGTTTTTTTAAGTTTAGCTACGATTTGCGGTACTCCTATTTGTATTTCAAAAAGATGGCTCCAGTACTAGAAGTTAAGAGAAGTTGTGATATCTTCGCATAAGTAGCCAGGTTAAAAGAGTTTTTACTGTAGCCATTATGATGTAAACGTTTTTGGTATTATAATCATTATGACCGAATGTAAACGTAAATGTTATTAGACTGCCGTTGTGTTTGCCTTTGTTCTTAAAGATAGCTTGTCTAACAACCGAATCATTACAGAGTGCAGCTATTGTTCACTGTTTGACGTATTGTATTTACTTGTTCGACCTTAAAACACGAGACTGTCGCTAGAGAGTTCACATATCAAGTAGCCGACTGATATTATATACAGGGTGATAGGTAATAGCTATAGGTATGCTAAGCTTTAAAGAAGTGAATGTATCTTTTGCTCATTTCCCTTCAATGTACATCCTATCCAAAAATCGATAGTTTTAGAGATATAACAAATAAAAACGTTGATCTAACTTATTATTTCGTATTGTTAAAATATTGCTAAATCTTGATAAATTATTTAAAATCTCAAAAATTAAAAAGAAATTACATTACATGGTGTAAAAAATGTATAGAGAAATGCTTAAAAATATTATACTTCTCTTTATATCCTCTTTCAGGCTTTTATAAGTATACCCAATTACTTGTATTTTAAAGTGATATTGATTTAATATTAGATGACTTAATTTGTAACGTTCTTCTCCCGCAATTCTGTATATACGAACATCATCAATCAAATAAAAAATATTAATATACTACTAATCCAAACTAGTAACTTGCATCCAAAACAAATATACTTGATACTAACAATACTAATATATACTAATTACAAATGATGTTAAGTCCTTTTACCGTAGTCACTTTCTTAGCTACAACGTTCTTGAAACTGTGTAGTTTATATTTGCTAGTAGCTGCTATGATATCTACTTAGACGATCTCTGGCAACAGAAACCTGCGATTAAGAAAATTAGTGCAGTAATTAAAATAAAATATGTGGTAACAAGTGGTAAACACAAGTACATTGATTGTATTTTTACATGTGACAAAAAATACATAGCCCTAGTTCAGTGACCATAACTTCAAAGGGAGACCTTGTCTACTAATTTAACATAGTGGATGCCGAATATCTACTTATTAATTAACACGAACGTTTGTGAATGAAATGTGACGCTCGCTTTTGAAGTCGCCGAAAATATAACTAAAATAGGACCCGACCCTATAATTAGAAAGATAGGGGGACCTCAGTTCCCATAACGGAATGAATTGGTAGTAATTTTAGAATGCATTTGTATGTCGCTGTTTAGCCGAGGTCGTAAATTTGTTTCGACTCTCCATAAATTGCTATAGAGTGATTTGTATACCAAATATTTGAAACCGGTTAAAATGTATTTCTTACATGTTAAGACCGAAGACGAAAGTTGAAATATTAACTCTTTTATGTGCTGTATTAAATATAAATATAAATAATTAAATATCTTTGTACAATTTACACAACACTGTCTAGTTCCAAGTAAGCATAGTAT
>DWHU01001588.1:0-11985 GCA_018247975.1 Parides photinus | reverse complement strand
AATTAAATATCACTGGCTTTATCCGCCAACCCGCACTTGGCCAGCGTGGTGGATTATGGCCAAAACTCTCTACATTAAGAGAGAAGGCCCCGAGTCCCAAACAGTGGGAACATTCAGTCGGTTTGAAAAAAAATATGGTTCCTTAAGTAGACTATTAGTTTTTTAATATGAAAAATGATGTATCAAGTAATAAAGGACAGGACTGGGGACATGAGAGTTTTAGAAAGGCCAAGGTGGGGCATGGCACAAAAAAGGTGAGGAAACACTGTATTAGACGGTGACGAAGAATTGTAATCGACGCGAGTCTGTAGAAGTTAGGTTATTAATAATTCCTCTAACAACATCAAATAATTCTTAGTTTTTAATCTCCTTATAAACCGGACAAGGTTGCTGAGTTACAATTTCGATATTTCGCTGGAGGCGGACTGCGTAAAATGTTACAGTGTCACTGCAATAGGACCTTGAGAGTGAATTGCGAAAAAAAAATCTCTTCGTAATTAGCGTGAAATTAATCAAAAAAAAAAAAAGTTTAAATCCACAGTAATTACTAACCAACGCAATATTACGTAATATTTATAACAATCTTTACAAATTTAATACATTTACTCTACATTCATATTAAATGTTCAAATACTTTATATGACGAACATCTAGTTTATTGTATTTAGAGGATGTTTTATAATATTTATAGTAGTGTAATAATTTATTGTTTTAATATCAAAATCGTATTATCATAGACAATACTGAAACGATGTTCTCTATAATAAATACAGTAGAGAAGCGATTACTAATGTACGCGGGATTAAGTGAAAATTATATTATAATAAACAGGCCACTTAATGTTCCCACTGCTGGGACTCGGGGAATTTATCAAGTCACATATTCACAAAAGCTGTCCCTCGGAATATGTCGGTTTCCTCACGTATTCTTCGGAAGCTCAAGCTTGTGTGGGGATCGAACCCGCGTCTCTTCACACTGAGCTTTGGTTTACAAACTGAGCTATTACGGCTTCAAAATTATATAGGCGATGGTGAAAATATTGGAGAATAAAATAGTTAATATCATCTTCAGTCTACACCGCCCACTGCTGGTCTCTTCCAAGGATCTACAACGATCCTGTGGCTTCTTACGATTATCATCAGACCGTTGGTTCAACTTGTGGGCTGACAAGGACCATACTGACCCATCAACCTTCGATCCTGTGTCCTTCCCACTTAAGTCCGGCAATCTTTTATAAGTTTTTCTGCGAAACTCATTCCTCACACGACCTTCTCTGGAGACCCAAAGAAGATTCCCTTTTCTCCTTCAGGTGTTGGCAAGCATTTATCAGAGAGGTATTCGTAAATGAAGTATAAGTGCATGAACTAAAATATGTGATGCATGTATCATTTACCACCCGGTCGTCTTATCTCTTTCGTCGTACAAAAAGAACAACACGTCAACAAGTTTCTTCGAAGTGTCGTTAGCTTAGTGATAAGTTATACAGGATGATTGGTTGTATGTATAAAAACTTTAAAGGGTTTGATCCCATTATCTGTCTACTGATGTATTTTTTTAATTCTATACTTTTTTTTCAGTCCACTTTATTTTCCCACTGCTGGGGCTATCTCTGTCATAATGAGAGAGTATTATGCCATAATCCCCCACGCACGCCAAGTGCGGGTTGGCGGATATTTAATGATGTTTACTTTCTTAAAGCGCACATAACTCGGAAAAGTTATCGAAAACTAAACCACGTAATGATAGTCTATTTTGTTTATAGGCAAACATTTTATTTACTTATATCAATTAATCCATTGATTTTTGGATTAATTGGCAGATAATTAGCTACAAGCATAAGCCGTTATAGTTCAGACAGGAGGCGAGGGTTCGATCCCTTCTGAGATTGAGATTCGGGCGAAGGAAAACATCGCGAGGAAACCAAGAAACAACTTTTGTGATTATGTGACATCCGCTAATCCGCACTTGTCCAGCGTGACGAATAAAATACCTCAACTCTCTCATTGTGAGAGAAGTAGCTCCAGCAGTGGGAACATTAAGTGAGCTGCTTAATACCTTTATAAAGTTTTTAAATCCATAACCAATCACCTCGTACAAGATTTAAAGCAAAAGGCATTTCGCAGAACTTCGATTCAGCTTAAGATTATAAATAATAGGAACTAGATATTGCAGCATAAAAATGCCTAACAGCAGGACGTGAGCGCGAACATCTCAGACTATACAGGTTAAAACTATACAATATAAATCTTACCGCCAGATACTCTGGACAGCTCTTCGTCACACTCGGAGTCGAGTGCGCACAGTTCGCCGAGGATCGCGTCCAGGTCCGCATCCTGAGTCTCCTCAAGGTTGGCCATGGAGAAGCGGTAGGTGTCTATCCGTGGTGCGACGATCTCCAGTGGCCTCAGGGCCGACGCCTCATTTGATAATACTAGACCCTGCGAATTAATTAAGATAAGTGAAAATGCTTTATTAAACTTACTCTCAAATGGACAGTGTTTGTCCGCGATACACTCCTAAACTAATTAACCAAATCAAACTTGTACACCGCGTACAGTTTAATACAAATTCAGAGAAAAAAATTTTTTTTTTGAATATTGATATCCGCTCATTCTCTTAAAAAGAAGATTAAGAGCAACACCGGACTTGAGTGGGCAGAGCACGGAAGGTGCTAGCCTAAGCCTCTTACTAGTAGCTAAGCTCGAGAGCTCCCTCGGGAACCTCGGCTCGGGCTGCTAAATCATTGGTGCAGGACCTGGTTTCGAACCCACGACCCCCGATTCGAAGGCCGAGGTCCGTAACCACTAGGCTATCACGGCTGAAGAGAGATAGGATAACTTACATCTCAATTTATAGTCTCATTTATAACTTCCAAACGATACCAACAGAAGTCGATATCTATTGACTGGATTGAGTCCGTATTCAATAGATGTCGCTGTGTTAAATAAATCGACGTTTAATCTAAAGAAAGTCGCGTTAGTTACAACACTTATAACTCGAGAACGGCTGAACCGATCATCATATTTAGTTTTGTCTTCGCCGGGAATAGGATACCATATACAATATTTTACTTCAACAGTTAGGCGGAACAAAGTTCACCGAGTACTCTATTGTTGATATAAAAATAATGAAGATAATATGTGGATTCTTAAAAACACTCTTCGAGGACATCAAACAATATTTTAACCACGGCTTTATGTTCACTTAACTATAGAGGTTTATCGAAAAAAAACTGATGTTACCACTGCAGTGGGTCACGGGCCATGACCTCAAAATGATCCTACAGAATCATGCTAAGTATCATATTTTCATCATGATAGTGCAATAGACGTTTTACTCAGCTAAATTAACTATGAAATAGAATCTATTTACCAAAACGCAAAAAGATTACGTGATAAAGCAAAAGATGCTTAACTTACGTTTGTTTTAAAGATAATTACAACGACATCATTACGATTTTCGATAAATATATGGTCTTTATAAATATTTCAAATAATCTTGAATTTGACTAGAAACAATTCAATGGATTAATAGTTAAAAGTTAAGTAGATATTAAATTTTTGTGACGTGCCCCACCTTGGCCTTGCTAAATACCTTATAACAAATAAATCATACATAATTTTTCGTATTAAAAACAATTATTTGTCAACTTAAGAAACCTTCATTAAAAAGCCAATAGCGAAAAGGAAAAATCATGTCAGCTCAATTCCCAAGGGGCCCCTTTCCTACTATCGAATTGTCCCCTTCTGGGGCACCACGTTGGGAAACACTGGCATAGACACTTGCTGGTTAATCATTTGACATTTATCAAAATCATCGTACCTGTTGACTATGCTGTTGATATTGTATATAACAGATTATCACGTCTTCGCCAGCTAAGAAAACCGTGAAGCGTAATGTGTTCATTAAAGGTTCTACATCCAAAATATAAAGCGTCAGTTAGACGTCCCTTAATTAATTGGGGTCATAAAAATTAATTCACTAAAACAACTAAAGACCTCCCAAGCCAAGGTCTATAACAAGTGTACGGAAAGATTAATTAACCGTTATCATCTTTGTACTAGCTCTGAAATTAACTTATTTTATAAGCGAAAATACATATTTGTGTACAAGGATTAATTTTATTAAGCCGAAGTTAAATTTAATCTTTTAATTATTAAAACATGCGTTACAAAACTCACTAAATAACAGTTATTATTTATAATAATCAATTACTTCTACTTAACCAATGTGCGGATATAATCGAAATATTTTTTTTTTTTATTTTTTAGCGGTTAGACTTAAAATTAGGTATAACTAGATTTAGTTTTTAGAATTTGCAAAAAGGAAATTAGATAGAAGTATTTAGAATTGTGTAGTTAGGCAAAAAACTGCTAATAGGAATAAGTAAATAGAAGAGATAGATATCTACAGATAGATGTATTATTAACAGATAAACTAATATTAAAAGCATATTAAGAATAATAGGAAAAAATATCAAGATTTAAAACTTTACTATAGGTGATAACTAAATTTAACATTACAAGTCAGTTCAGCCACAAACGTCTTATATTTTTGGTGTATAGTAAAGATTATGAGCTGTGGGAAAGTGTGTGTCCAGCAGTGGGCTTCTGTCAGTATGGACAAGAATTATGTCTCGTTTTGTAAACGGGAATGCATTGTCTCGACAATCGCACAATTCATTTAGCACGCACATCTAAGGAATGTTGTACTGTTTGTAGGCTTTGTTGCGAAATATTTTAACAGACTTTTCTCTAATCGATATTAATTTAATTCAACCGATTCAGTTTAACAGTTAAAGTATTGTTTAGATAATGTAATTTTGAGACAACTTTTATCGTGTTTATGTCATCATGCGTAAGTTAATAGAAGTTTGCACTGCGCAAGTGCAGCGAGATCCCATTTACGGTTGTCACGTGGTATGTTCAAACTTTCAAAAATACAACTGTTTATTATTTACAATCAACTCACAGCCACACAGTGAGGGATTGTTATGTTTTATTTCATTAAATGTACTCGTAAAGCGTTAGTACTTACTCTTACAGACATGTCTAAAGTTTGCTCAATCCTTTTGCACTCTACTGGCGAACTATTTACACTTCTAGATCTACCGCTACCAAGACGGAAACTTCTATTCAGTGTTGAGAGGAATCCGCCGCGGTTCCACTTACTAGATTCGAGCCGCACGTCCATCTTTTCGTTTACATTGCACCAAGAGGTGAGTCACCGTCCACAACTAACTGTGCCAAGTTTTAATCCAACTTCAGTCGAGCCTTCCACGTCGCACCGTCTGATCTCGAGTACGTGCGTTCATACACTCCGGGAATTTGCTATTCGCCCGCGCCGAACTAGAACCAGAAACTTGTTATCCTGCGCGACTCGAGTTATTCCCACTGGCGGCGTTCCGAGTTTGCGCGGTTCACACGTCCGTGTATATATTAACCGGCGGCCTCGCCCATTCACTTCACGATGAAAAAAATATTTACAAAACTTTCGTTTTCACGAACTGTTTAAGTGTAACAGAACAAAGGATTTACGGCGAGCGGCACCGGCACGCGTGTGACGCACGACGCCTCGGATACAACTAAAACTTGCTTTACAAAACGTGCGGGGCGGGAGAGCGGGTGGTGCAGCCGACGAGGGGCGAAGAGGTGAAGTGGGGGCGAGAGAGGGGCGCGGGGGGCAGAAAGAGTGCGGCAAAGCTGTACCCGTGGCCGGGCCTGTAGGAGTGCGGACTTTAAATCGTGCACGTGATTTCAGTTTTGATCCACTGCCGTAAAGTAGTCCTTACGCTATAAATTAATTTTTCATACACAATCAAAAGTTTAAGTCCTTACACTTTCTTTAAACGGAGCGACTGTCGAAGCGTCAAAGAAGCTCGACGGCGCCCCCTTCCGGTTGTGAATAAAAGTAGCAGCCCGAACCGAGGTTCCCGGGGAAGCCCACGAGTTTAGCTACTAGTAAGAGGCTTAGGCTAGCACCTTCCGTGCTCTGCCCCCTCAAGTCCGGTGTTACTCATAATCTTCTTTCTATGAGAACGAGTGGTTACCATATCCAAAAAAAAAAACTTTCTTTAAGCCGATCATCCCGTCATAACAATTTAAATACAAACAATCATAACACTAATATAAATCCCCTCATCACCTGCGTTATTTTTAATAAACTTGGTACTTACATACCTAATTCCTAATTACTACTAACATTACTCCGATAACCAAACTTAGCTGCGTAAAGTTAAATTAAATTTAAATAAAAATTACACAACCGTAAGAACATTACTGATAATTAAATTAAGATCAGGCGATAATCTTTATTTGCTTTTGAAAGTAGTTTATTATAATAAAGTTAGTTTGAAATTATCGAAGTCGCTTTTTTAATTATCACCTGTCCCATTTGTGGATGAGTGATAAAAGAAGTAGAGCACATACTGTAGACTAAGTATGCAGATACTGTTATTGATAAGGTTAGTTGGGTATAAAAATAAACTTACATAAATTGAAAATAAAACAACTCTTGAATATAAATCATGAACAGGATCAAAATAATTTTTATTCCTAAAGATTATAGAAAGATTCAGTTCTTAATAATTTTAGGAACTACAAATTGGAGTACACTAAAACTTGTACATAATAAATCTAGATACGCGTAGAGTTGGAATGCTTCAATCCTTAGTTAGTAATACAGATATTTTTATAAGTTTTTAGTGAATTTGTTAGATTTTCATAGGCTTTTCGATTAGAAGTATTGTAATGAAGAAGTTTTAGGTTATGTTTATTAGTGAAGCATTTCAGGACACGTGGTGGGTGAACAGGAGCGGCGGCCACTTTAACGAGTGCGCGGGTGATGTTCTATTAGAAGTGTTTTGCAGTGTAAATATAGCATGAAGCGGCGCGAAATAATAATAAGTTTGTTAGTGTTAGTGTTAAGCGAATTTGGCATTTATGTGCTTTAGTATTTGGCAGTGAGGAGCTTCCCCTCGTCGAGGCGATCCCGCACCCCGATTGGGCCACGTTGTTCGCACCCGCTGACGACATTCGCCAGTATAACATATTAAAAGCTTGCAATCGATAAATTTTAAAGACCCTTTGTGCTTATTGTTTGGGAAAATTATCACAATGATAAAATATAATGTCACTTATTATAATTGAAAGTACAGTAAATTGGATTCCAGCATAGTTTTCGTTGAAGTCAATTCCTGCAAATAAAGTTATCATGATTAGAGACCAGTGTTGTGTGTTTTATTCTTATTTATTTACAACATAGTAAAGCAAAGCTATGCGTAAGCAATGATATTAACCAGAGTGGATTGTACGATATATATACATTTTGTCGTTGTGATAAACAAATATAAGTATGATTGTATTCCATCAGTCATTTAAGAGATTTAACATTCTGGTCATACATAACCTCACACGGAATCTAGGTTAAGTTCAAGCTCATCGCAGATTAAAAGATTTACATTATTAATCTGATTGTATATTCAAATCTCGTTTTCCACCTGTTATGTAGCTTGGGATTCACTTTATTGCGTAAGTCAAGTTCAATTAACTTGACAGCATCATGTCAGCAGTTTTAAATTAAAGCATGATTATCAGGCGCGCGGGTGACTGACTCTTGCGCTTTGTAACAGAATTAGACATCGTAAATATGGCGCCTTTCCTTTCCGACGGCGCGATAAGTAAGTAATGTTATCATTATTCTATTCCCGTACCAGGGAAACGCATAACAAGTTGGCGGTCCGTGTCCGTACACTTCCTCAGCGTGGGCTTACTGCACCGTCCCAAATGCTGCTAAACAAAAAAGAGTAAGCGCAAAAAAGTAATCTACAACAGGTGGTGGCGAGGAACACCTGCTCCGTGGCCCAATCCGGATGGACAGATGGATCAGGCAGAAGCGAACGCCACAGATAATAATAAATTTGTTCGTCGATTGTTGATATTGAGGCTATTTAACTTTTATTTATAGCCGTAAATAAACAAGCGGCAATGCTTTAAATAATAGTTTCTAATAGTAAACTATAATTTAATAAAGTAACCATAATAACTTTGTATCATAAACGTGTCTTACATGTTTATGATAATGTCATTGATATTACACCTCATTCATTGTTAAATATTATCCTTAAATATATGTAAATAATATTGCTTGTTTAAAAAGTATGAAGTAATAACAGGGAATTATGTTAAAGGCGAAAACTTTAAAGTAAGCTCGGTAGTGGTAAACCGATGTAAATGGTTAATATGTATAATTTGCGGCTGCAAGTTAATTTAATGTACTTATAGCAATTATATATACTATGTTGCAAATAAGAAAGGTCTGCAGGAAGTACATCGGCAGGTGATAGCATAATTTATGCAGGACATCTGGCAAAATTCAATATGCGGATACAATAAAAGTATTCAACTTTTGGTGTACGACATGTATGTAAATTGTAATTATTTTAAAAAAAACGTAATTCGCAGCAAAGTTTCGACAAAAGAAAATAACTTTAATACATAGATAACTGTTTAATAAACATACCGAAATGTAAGTTATTCGTTAACTATTATATTTTTTATTACAGTTTTCTTTAAACCTTTATTCCAGCAGTTTAAACATTACGTGGATTTATTTTAGAGTTTGATTTAAAACACTTTCGTTTCGAATAGGTTTAATAAAAACGTAATTATCCAACGAGAATGTCAACACGAGGATGTAGCAATGAAACGAAATATTAATTCAAGATGCGGACAGTATAAAAAAAAATTTAAATACAGCTACGGAATACAGAACAAAAACAGGTGCAATTTCGAGTCATTATGTATGAAAACCGTTACTTAGCACGTGAAACATTTCCGACCGGTTATCTAAAGCCGATCCCGCACTACCGTGTTGGGACTAACAACAAAAAAAAAATACTTTTTAAACACCCCATCACTATAGTATAATTAATTATAATTATTCTTGTAACAACTTTACATAAACAAACACTCCTTACTAACATTGAAACGGCGCTATGGAATACAACTTCACATATTTAACTTGAGTAATAAAGTGACATCCGCCAACTCGTACTTTGCCAGCGTGGTGGATAAATGGCTATTCTCTGATTGCGACAGAAGGCCCTGAGTCCCAGCAGTGGGAACATTAAGTGGGCTCTTTAAAATTATGAAGTAGCTCTACTCTCAAATGTCATCTTAATGTCACATGGACGTTCACAGGAACGAAAGCAAAGTTATTATTATTTAGAATAAAAGGAATTTATATTCCTGCCCTTATGTTCAGTTTTGAGAAGCTAGGAACATTAATGATATCCTTATCACAATGATTACTGATAACAGCTCCTTACAGTTGTACTTCCTATCTATTTATTTGAAGAGTAGAGTAGAGTAGAATGCCAATAAAGCGAGGGTTAGCTTCATTCTGCGTCAAATGATTTAATGTTTGCTGAAGACATTTTTGCTGCTTACGTAATGTTTTGAACTTCTCACCCTGATAAGATAAACATTATTCACTGACAATAATAATGAAGGATACCCTCCGGGCGTATCACTTGTAAGATATTCACAAAACAACATCTCGTGTCCAACATCTCTTTGTAAAGCGCATTTAAATTCTCTCCGTCGTCGTTAAATATTCAATGAAGTCGGCTTACAATAGTCTTAACTTACTATTTACTGATAGATTTTATTTTACAGATATTTATCTGATAGAATTAGCTAATGTTTATTACCTGCCCGCATGCATGATTACTTATTTCCTAATGTCCATTTAATAGCTACATTTTATGTAAACGGCCCGGAATGGCGTTGAAGTGACGTGTTAATAATAGCGGCTAAGCCGACGGACATCTGGCGCTATAGACCAACCTTTTAATAGGGTTACCATTTAACAACCAGTTTAAGGATAAGATTATCATTAACCTAAATCCATTCGAATTTTTTTTATTTAAATCCGGAGACATGAGGGAGGTAGATTAAAAATGATTCAAGTGTGAGACGGATATTGAAATATTGGTGCAGGACTTATCCAGATTTGATCATGGTGAAAGTATTACTCATGCCACACCCATACTGAGCCCTTCGAGTAATATTTAATTAGTTAACAATGAGGAAATGTGGTGTGCTCGTTTTCTAGTGTCGTCAGGGTGCGGATGGCAGGGTGCTGATGCCGTTGGGGTTCTTGTAACAGGAGCTTGGATGTGTGCACTTTGTATGGTTTTATCGTCTGGCTTCGCTCCAGAAAATATAATTAGATTCGTTTCATTGAACATATATTAGATACCATAGCTGATTACGTATAGATATAAATTGATAATACCATGACGATAACAGTAGACGAGTTATTGAGAAAATTATAGTGAAGAACAAAACGCAATAAAAGGAGAACAAAACTGTAAAAATTGCAATTGGAAATAGAAAGCTGATAACAAAGTGTAAAGAAAAGATGATAAATAAAAACGTAAACAGAACAAACAGGATAAGAAAAAATTGTAAGATAACGAAAATTTAAACGTACATAAGATAATATAAAATAAGAAAGAAATGTATCACAGGAAAAGAAATTGTAAAATTGTAACAAGGTGTGAAAAAATAGTAAATAAAGCGGGTGGTCTCCCTTAATTGTAACTTGAATGAAAGTTGTGTAAAGAATAGAGGAAAGATACGAATGACAAGAGAAGAAGAGAACGAATAAATTCAAAGAAAGGACTTCTTAAATCTCTTAAGAAGATTTAAAGAAGTTTAAATGTCAACTAAAAAACCCAGGTCCAACTACGCCGTGGGAAAAGCAAAACTAAAAAAAATTATTGATAATACCAAATTTACCTCGTTTGGTGTTTAAAGACATACATTTTAAAACTGTTTACAGAATTACAAAGAGTCAGCTTGAGTTCAGAACTCTAATGGTAGTGGTATTTGATTTAATTTTATTAATAACCGGTAGAGAAGCCGTGATAGCCGAGTGGTTTGAAGTTATGTGCGCTTTAAGAAATTAAATATCACTGGCTTTATCCACCAACCCGCACTTGGCCAGCGTGGTGGAGTATGGCCAAAAACTCTCTCCATCAAGAGAGAAGGCCCCGAGTCCAAACAGTGGGAACATTCAGTGGGTTGAAGAAAAAAAAAATAACCGGTTCCCAAAATGTTGGGTTAATATCTCATCTATAAAAAATTGTGTTATAATCCTGAAATCATCCTTAATAACAATTTCCTTTACGAAGCTATCGCAAATTGCATGCTTTCTTGTATTTTTTTGTAAACTATGTATTTTTTGTATTAATCGCTTTATAAGAAATAACTGTATATGTAAATTCTATGTTCCGTATTATCATTCTTGTTGAATATCAAGTTTTTATACGCGTCCATGATGTTATCATATACAAGTTTCCAAATCGGTTGCAGCCTGCATGTTACATTTCCAACATTTTAAGGTGCGTTATAAATCGCCCTATGGGCTTTTGTGCACGTGCCTCTATCGGCTATCTTCACATGATCAGGACAAAATAAATATTATAGACACATATATAACCCATCTTCATATATATAAATTACTGGTCACAGTGTTTGTTCGCGATGGACTCCTAAACTACTTAACCGATTTTAATGAAACTTGCATACCCTATGCAGTTTGATACAACTTGTGAGATAGGATAACTTACTTCTCAATTATAGATAATAATTCATTAATGTAAGTAAAGTATACTTTCATTATCTACGTTTTGAATTATAAGTACATCCTCACACTTATAGAAAGTGATTTTTTACTGAATTAAAAATCCTAGAAAATATGTATATGGAAAAATAACTTTTGCTGGCCTGACTGAATCTTTTAACTGGCCGATTGGTTGGTAGTGTACCTATCAACTGAGTAAGAGGTCGTAGGTTCAATTCCTGTCAAAGACAATGCTAGTTTTTTAGCAAAAGCAGTCTTTCGACGTGGTAGAGCCATGCTTCGGCACGAATGGGCCGGCTCGACCGGAGTGATACCACGGCCTCACTCTGAAAC
>DWHU01001587.1:0-11987 GCA_018247975.1 Parides photinus | reverse complement strand
TATTGTTTTATTACAAACTGATCAAGCGGCCGTCGAGCTGGATTGATGCTTCGACGGACGCACCGTGGAGTGATTAGGCTCAAGGAAACCCGAGAGGGGCACTCCGAATCTAGGGCGCCTGAGAGGGCCGTACCACGACTTGATAGGTTGCTTCTGATCGAACTCCACTACCACTTGGAATTCTGCAAAGCTCCTATCTCTCTGCATTATCGGGTCTTATCCCTCGCCGGCAAGGTCGACTTGTTCTCATTTGTATCCTAACTTCTATAAGGTGGAACTGAATGACGGTCGTCGCGTCATCCGGAAGCTTGAGAGCGTTCCTCGGCCTCAAAAGGACACATTTGAAAGTACCCTTTGCAATAGGTACTATTATAGCTTTCAAACGCATAGTTATTGGTGCACTTACCGCCATGTTGTCCGCGTCGCAGCGGGTGCACGGCAACAGGAGCAGAGCGCGGGGCACGGCGGCGCGCAGGGGCAGCGCGCTTGCGAACCGCAGCGCCGCGGACGCGTCTGCGCGCGCAAACGATGCGTTGCGCGACAGGTCCGATTTGTCTGTACACACCATGCGCGTACTTGCATGAACAGTTATACAATGTACAAATCATACAGTAACTTATAGTATATCCTTTTCTATATAAGCTGCTGGGTAGTGGAACTCACTTCCACATGATATTCGGACAAGCCCGTCTTAGAGATTTTATAAGTAAAGTCTTTGCTTTCTTTTTATCAAAGGAAGCGTGATTAATGATGTTATTTTATCTTTTATGTTAATTCATGAATTTATCCATTGGTGTATTGTTTAAAATACATATGTATATTCATACGTATGAAATTCGTATTAAAAAATTCCCTTGGACTAAATTTTTCTTGCAAGAGAACTCTGTTAGAGTTAAGCTCGCTTTTCATATCATTACTTTAAGTTCAACCTGTTCTATCATATTGTGTACAAAGAGAACAATATAAATTAAAAAAATGCAATATACATATGTATGTACACTTCCAGACATGGTCCTTCTTTAATAATCAACATACAAATATTGAATCTTGTCTGTACCGATTTGGAATGCGTCAAAGTGCCTCGGTATATCGACCGCGTCTGCGAAGAGCTGGTTGTCCACGTAGATGGCGCGCGGCTCGCGGTACAAACCGCGCCCGCCGTAGACCACCAACGCGTACCTGCGGCCACAAACACCACACGACGTATTAGTTATAGGCATTACATAATTTTGTACTGTGATTGATTTTAGCGTTTATCATCACTACTGGGCATAGGCCTTCACTACCAAATGGTGCTGCGCTGCCCGCATTTTGAAAATTACCGCGACTTTCGGATGATTACTCGTCAATCAGAAACATTCTTTTATGCATTGTGATTATTACGGTTCATGTGAAAAAATAAGCAAATAAAATAAAAATTTAAGGATTAATACTCTTTACTTTGCTTTTTGGTTCACCTTTCGTATACACGTGAATCTTTGTATTTACTAAATTAAGTAATATAAAGTTACCTATTATCGGAGAAGCCACTGCCTTGCAACTTGCTGTCGAATGCCTCTACGAAGAGATCGATGTTTTTAACCTTGCGAATATTCCTGTTGCAGTATTGCGCTTCCACGATGAACACTACATCCGTAGAGTTGGGCGGATGTTCCAGCTGCACGAACGAGCCTTCCTCTACTAGCTCGCCCTGCGCTGTTGTGCATCTGCAAATTATTAAGAGCTTGCTTAAAAATATATTATTTCTGTTACATCATTAAACATCACAACTCGCCTCGACCAAAACTTGACTGATAGTGACCATTTATAAAACGGCAAACAAGCAGGTTACCACTAAATAAGTTATTCTGACTTACTGCACACAGTGGTCAGGTATGTGTGTGGGCACATGCTGCTGTGTGCACAACTCGAGATACGCACTAGCTAATGCGCACGCTTCCACACCAGCGACACACTCAGCGTGGAATGGTTGCGCATCGATCTGGAATGTAATGTATAATACAATATTATGTCCATGAGGTGATCTTATTAACAAATACGGTGGAGGATCTCAATATCTCTCGATGTCTGGACCGGTAAAATGCATAGTTGTTTAATTATACGTTACTTTCCTTATTTACGTTTTAATGTACTCACCACTGAGAAGCACGGGTGCAATGGTGACACCTTATTGCTGAAGAACTTGTCACATTGTGTGTCGTTAGTGGGGGTAGGGTTGTGAGCAACCGCGCCTTTTTCCCGTAGACGCCATCCTCGCGTGAGTGCCGTGACGCCCACGCGCAGCCGCCCGTCTGGCAGCTGTTGTTCATCGTACTGCTCGTTGTTGTACGTACCAAGCAGACCACCCAGTGATGCGTAGTGCCATCCTGATAAGCAATAAGTATGAAAATTATTGCTAGAATCAAAGTATATGCGGTTAATATCATCATCAAGGCAGAGTACAGAATGGTTTGATTGTAAACACTGATTTAATATCTGAGTGTTAAATATTTTGCCATCAACTCTCTGCTCTGTTCCTACTTTATGTGGGATCTCTCTTTTTCCGTTCCTTCCTAATATCAATTGTGAAAATAAAATTTATTAATCGCAATGCATATTTAAGTTTTGTTCAATAATGTGATTTTCTTCTCTATGTGATATACGAACCGGAAACTTGCAGTTTGCAAGTTCTGAATAAGAAGTTGCACTGCACCTCAAGGCCACCTTGTCCTTCCACAACGAGCATGTCTGTTTGCCTGTCCACTACAAAGTCTTCAATAACGGCTGGCAAACTTAATAGCACGCTGCGACCCAGAGACACTTGCTGGGAACCAAACAAAATAGTTTTTTTTTAATAGAAAACGAGTTATTTGACCTGTTTTTCGAAATAATAAGTGTCAATGTTACCTAAGATTGTGAAACGATATGTGAAAAGATAACGTTAACAATAAATTTTAAAATACTTGTTTTTAATCACGTTTTATTTATTTTTTATTACGATTCTAGATATATGTATACAAGTAGGGAAAACTACTATTTATACCTCTTTATATAAATCGATATAGATAAGGTTCCTCTTGGTCAGTATGACGAGGTCATACTGGCCGCGGTCGTTGCTTTCCATGAGTACCGTGAAGTTGTTTTGTCGGTAGTCCCTTGTGAGGACGTAAGTGCCGGCCTCTTGTACTGTGAACACTTGCTTGTCGAACGTCACCAGCGTGCCTTGACTCGTCATTATTGCCATACCTGGAAACGATATATTTTATACATTTAAGATTTGTGCAATATTATTTTTTTACACAATTATTTCAACCGCAAGTTAATTCGTAGGTCCCGGACTTTCTCCAAATTTAATATGAATGCTGTTGTTCTTAGAATACAGTTAGCTACTTTCTTCACAATGTTTACCTTTACCGGTAGCTTAAGATCAGTGAGTATTTAAACCTGACCTCGTCGCGACGTATATATACCGTGTACGATCGCTTCATAATCTACACCGCAGAACTCATGTATAATTATCACAAAATGTTATGTCACGAGAATTAGGAAGTTCACCTTCAAAAGGAGGCATCAGGTTATTTATATCCATGTAGGGTCTTATCTCGTAATAATAGGACCATATGCTTCTATTCGAGGTGAGCCAGTCGTCCATGAAATCTCGGATGGCTTTGTATTCGGCGATCTCGGTGAAGTCCGGAGTTCGATTGAACGCATGCCATGACATCGGCAACTTTTGTTCTAAGCGAATCTCCCCTTGACGTGGGTCGAATATAAAGTTTGTTTTCGGTGTGCGATGCCTGAAGCAAAAAAATTTATTAATCACGATTAAAGAAACTGTCTCACTATCGTTTATTTAATTACACATAGCAGGTTTTCATATGAATTCCACTTGGTATTGCGTAACAATTAGATCATGGTTGATGAAGCCCGTCTGTCCCGAACAATTCTACTCTCCTGTTATTATCCGACACAACAATGTTGTCAACGTCAAGCTTCGCAATATAGAGGTAGTGGCTACATACGTAAGTTGAAAAAAAATTGTAAATCTTCATAATCTGGTCTTGTAATCGAACCAGTCACTCCAACGTTATAGAGCAAGAATTTAGAAACTGCTCTACGGAGATAGTTTGCCACTGCACCACAGAAAGCAAAATCTTAATTTTGATTGGGGTTTAACAGAGAACTTTCTCTGCTTAAAATTTTCTGACATTATATATACATATATACAATTGCATAAACTAACAGCTCCTCGTATTGCAGCGCCGTCTTTGCCATGTCCGTTAGCTTCGCGTATAGTATCTCCCACGCCTTGTCCAGTGCTTCGCCTATCAAAAAGTAGTCGTACCACCATTTCAGACGCTCATACGCCTCGTTGTACTGTTGAAAAAATTTAGGTTGCATCACCACCAACAAGAAATAATAAAAGTTTATAAGGAGTAAAACTGCAAATATAACTAAGAATGCTCCGACTCCAAAAAATATTTTTTATTTGTATTTTTGCGTCATTGATTAATTGAGTTATAAAACGAAGAAAAGCTTTGGAGTAGTTGCAATAAGAATGAGTTAAGAAGCTTTATGTTCCTTCAATGGATAACGATAGATTAAAATAAGGTTGATGATGATTAAAACAATGTTTCTTATTATTAGTAGACATGTAAAATTTTTAAACAGCGCTTTTTTCTATAATAAAGCGTTTAAAGAAATAGTTTAAGGTTATTTTTAAAAAGTTTAATCAAAGCATACCTTTTCTCTAACATATAACACCTGGGGAGTCTTCATGAAGTTCTCCCAGGCATTATTGAACTCTGCGAATACTTGCTTCAGCTCGTCTTTGAAGGGTATGTATTTTTCAATCTTTCCCCACACAACATTCCACAGCTTCCTGCTATACTTCTTTATGTTGGTTATTAGGTCGTTGTTCACGAGATCCTTGTATATGCTAGATAAAAAAACATCACTATTACTTTCTAATTGGTTGAATAATTAATATTACTCTGCACTACATTTTTATGGTCAGGCGTATTATTTATCATCAGGTACACGTCCGATACGTTTTGATAAATAATAAAAAGAACTTGTAAAAGACATACAAACATCTACTTCATTTTCAAGTCTACAGAAAGTAATCCCCGCGCATAGTTATATAAATTAAACTTTACCGGTCCATCTCGTGCCCAAAAGTCGAAACGTAGTTGAAATATGGGGAATCAGTCAGTTCCTGAGTCCTATTGTAGAAGAAGTCCATAACACCTTTCCAAACGGTAAACACAAACGACTCCGTATAATGCAATATCTTAAAGAAAAGCGGCTCTATAGATTTCAGCAGATCGTGTCCGTATACCGACAGTCTATTCGTCGCGTTCACCCATGTTATCTCCCAGTACTCCAGCAGTTTCATGTGCAGGTCCCTCACAAAGTTATCATATTGCATAATCATCGACTCCAGTTTCGCAGAAACCAGTTCCATAAAATCTGCCTCAAGGACCTTATTGGCGGAATCCAGAAAGTTCGAATACGCCATCTTGATCGTATCAACGACGTAGGTAAGGCTTTGTTTGATCGATTGACTCGTATTACCCATCATGCCCCACATATCGTTAACAAAACCGGGCAGGCTCTCCAAATGGTTCCTTATCGCCATCTCATCTAATACATAATACGTGAATTCAACGATATCTTTTACGTAAAAGTCGTTGCCGTTGTATGAATCATTCAAAAATAGTTCGAATTCGTCTAGATCATCTTTTATCACGTGTAAATCATTCAAATCGTCTAGAAACTCCCTGATCCGCGGCTTTGCGTCTACCCATATGGCTCTCAAAGCCTGATGAGCCTCCATCGGCGCTTCTTTAACAATTGTGAGCGTTTCGTTAATTTGTGCGTATAAAAGCTTTAGCGTATTGACTGCTTGCGATTTAACCTCGCTGAATATTTGTGGTCGCCATACAATGGAGCTGGTGAGTAAACGGGAATGGTTCAAACGAATATATGACGCTACGTCAACGGTAGTGACGTCATCAAAGTCGCGCCAAGCTTTCAGTTGGGCGGAGCGTGTATCAATGATTTTCCCAATAAGATGATAGGAAACATCTGTAAAGGAAAATAAAAACTAGTTACTCTATGACTTTTCCAATACATTATTTATGATAAATGAATACATTTTTATGATTTTTACATGTGTACTAAAAGATAATGAGTTTTTACTTATATGCAGTGTTATACCTACGTAGATGGCTTCTAGCGACATGCCTTCACCGGTACGAGTAACTCGAATAAATAAACATAAATTTACCATTGGTGCTGTTGTAATGTCCGATCAATGCTTTGTTCATCATTGAGAGTTCAGCAAATGCGGTGTCATTTCCGTCTGGATGCAGAACCAGTCCTCTCAGTTTGTATGACGGATACAACAACTCCCACGATCCATTAACTTTGTAGAAATATGTCTCATTGGCACGCTGAAAATTGTGAAGGTGTTGTTATAACAATTTAGACTCTAATAAAGTAATAAAAATTATCAATTTTAGAAAATCTGTTGCGCCTCGCAATAGGCAGGATCAAATATGGCAAACTCGAAAAAAGCACCATCCACTAATTTAAGAAGAACTCCGTATATAATTATGTAGTGAATTTTTACCTATAACAAGCTAACATTTGATTTCAATTTCACAATATTTTAAGTGAAAAAAAATTTGTAGTAGGCTATGCCATGCATATCCTCAGCATATTCTTACTCTTATATGTTGACACAGAAATTCTGTTATAGTTCAAAATTTACAATACGATAGTGATAGCTCGTTGGAGTTATAATTGGCTTAATCAATGAAATCTTTTCAAATTGTTTCCTAAATAAAGAGTCATTTTATTTAACTAAGAACCATTGTTATTTAAATGGAAAAAAATAAATAATATGTTGTCTGCATTCACCTCCCAGTTAATGGCACTGTTGTTCATATCGACAAGCATTTTGTTGCGTCTAAGCTTCTCATAGAACAACGATTTTTGGAATCTGTAGAATGTTTCCATGTAGTACCACCTACTGTGTATGTTTATATCCGCGTTTATGTCAAGCGCCAGATTGGTGGATGGATGAGCGCAAGTTAGCGCGAACTTGTAGTCCCGTATGGGTCCGTTAGAGTTATCCATTAATATGGACTGGAGTTTTAGGTATTCCGTCTCGTAGTCTGAATATTGCAGCTCGATGGAGACGTTGGACATTATTGCGGGTGTGGCTTGATAGTGGCCTTTGAATGTGACGTCCTGCAAACGTTAATGGTTGTTATTATTTACGCATGTACCAGTCCCTTTTCCCCAAAATTTTAAAAACACATGCCTTAGAACCGATAACATGTGTTTCAAAATTTCTTTAAATCCGTCAGTTATGGGATGTTTGAGTAATCTTCGAATATAGTTGTTATTTTTAATAAACTATTACTGGTATGGTGGTACATTAATACAAGGAACTCGTATAGAAAGATTTCGTTTTGTACCTTTCTAAATGATGGATGGGAGAGCGCGAGATGGACCTCGTGAAGGTTGCCTTCCGGCGTGGGCGGGTTCTCCCAGCGGCCCCGCAGCAGTGCGGTCTTATTTTCTTCACGTACGTTCCACGTGAGCCGAGCGTCGCCGTCGAGCAGCGCATCCTGCAGCCGGTACAGCGCTGCCAGTGTAAACTGGCGTAACGGGTACTGTACGTTCATGACTATCTGTTGGGACTCCGTGTCTTCCTGTAACGAAAAATCATTTTTATTACAAGATTTTCTTACATAGTAAAAATAATTTAGGTCAAGGCCACAAAATACTGGATTCTATCAAAGAAGGATTTAATACAAATTGATATATTTTGGCCACAAAGCCCCATTGCATTCATAGAACATGATAGTGAACCCACTTAGGTAACGAATCATTCTGCGGCCTTATTCGTCTCTTAGCTGCTCATCAAGTAATGACTGCTTATTGCAAATAGCTTGCAGTGGTTTATCAATGGTGGATATTCCAACAACTTTCTCAACGACTTTTGATGTAAAGCGGACCGTCGGTCATAAAATATGTATATAAAGTAAACACGATAGCATTTGAACTAGGAACAATTCATGTAGAGGAAGAATTGATGAGAATATTTTGATTACTTCCATACATTCACAGCAGCGAATGTATGTAGATAATTTGTGTATTTAAATATATAAGCAAAAATGAAGTGTCTTATTTGCAACACAGAAAAAACTTTTTACCCTAATTTCTTTAAATGTTTACATAACAAGTAAGTAACCTAGGAAATCCATGAACCGTTTTTTCGGATCTGTACTAGCTAATAGTAAAATAATCTACAGCTTCATTGTTATTTAAAACAATCTGAATTTAAGTTTAAGTTAGCTCAATTGTGGATAAAACTATCATACCTCGGTCATGTTGGTGATGTGAATGTCATAGTGTATCCAGACATCGTCCGCCCATTGCACCCTGCTGCCGTGAGTGAGCTGCTTCTCCACAGTCTCGTACATATTGTCGAAGCTCCAGGTCCTCGCGCCGTGTATAGCGGTTAACTTCAATTTCTTGCCGATGTCGTATGTCAATACGTCAAGTTTTCCAGTCACATTAAACTTTGTAGCGTTTTTAAGATTGAAGACTGTTGCTTGTTTCACATCCTGCGAATGTTTTTTTTTATACCAAAGTGACGAGATGAATATGGCGCTATCCTTGTAATAGTGATTTCCATCGATTACGTAACATTATTTTTTAATTAAATGAAGTGGCTAGAAATGCATGACATGTCTGTAGATTTAAACCCGTTCATAATAATGTGACGCTAGTTATGATGATCAACACCATATTATGTTTGTCACCTGGAGACGCGGCACTTAGGTTGAAATATAATGCTACTTACTATATAAGGCGATTTAAATCACAATATAAAAGACAATTACATCTCTTTTTATAGTTTGTAATGTATCCATAGTATTTATGAATAAAAAAGTGACAACAAATTGCCATAAGAAAAAAGTTACTTACAATTTTTCCAGTGCTATCAAACTCATGGATATATTTTACACCAATGGGGGTATGTACATTTTCCACTTCTATATCGGTAGTAGCGAGGTCCAAATTCCTCTCGCTCTTACCTAGTACCTGTACGAAAGAACCCTTAACAAATCTTTCTTGGTCGAAATCTATTGTAGCGTTTCCGTTACTTCCTTTTTGACCTTGAACGAAGTAATATTCCGTCTTCACTAAATGTTGAGTGTTCAATGGAACGGAGAGGGATATCGTACCGGTTTGAGTAAAGCCATTATCTTGCTTTATGTATACATGGCTGGTGTTAACTGATGCCGTTTCGTTGGGCCAGAACAAATCAACTTTGTTGTCTGAGGTTTCTTCTAAATTATTGATCTGTAAATAAAAAAGCATTTATTTATAAAGAAAATATTGACATATTTGGATTAAATTTTTAAAACGGTTTAATAGTAATTGATAAAATTATTGTATGCGAGTCTAAGGTAAAAATAGTAATTAGTTAGTAAAAGGAAAGTTAACAACCAAAAAGATGAAAAAATTTTTGTAAAGATTTGTTAATTATATTAAAATTTTATAACGAATTTCATAGACTGTATATCACACACGATCACCAAAAAAATTTATGTTATTAAAAAAATATTATTGCTATCAACAGTCTTTGTGGCGCTGGCCTTCAACTGTTAACATATGAAAGCTCAGTAATCTCACTTAACACCGCTTGAAATTGAGGATCACCCAAAGCAAGTAAAATTGCAATAATTACGTTGAATATAGACTTCAGCCAAGGCAGTCTTCGAAATGGTGTGCTGAAGTTGAAATGTCCGTCCGTGTGCCTCATGCCGCCGTAGCGCAGGTCTAGCTCACCGACCTGGCTGTTGCCTGGGCAATGCATGGTACCTCTAAAAAATCATACAATATTAAATCCTATATAAAATAAAAAAATCTATTATTATTATCAACACAAGCCGCAAATTATCCATTGCTGACGAAAGCTTCTCTCCAAAGTACCGCACAATGATCGGTCTTGTGCTGTGTGTATACAGTGGTTGTAGACAGTATATTATTATTTATATACATCTGCACTTTTTGTTATTAAGCAGTAGTGGGCAAAAAGTACCGTTATAGTTTTAGAGGTGCTACAGTAAGATGGATTACCATTAGTCATCTCAAAAGAGCGTGTGTCAAAATTTGCACTATCAACTTACTATCGCTTGTTTTTTACAGATTAAAAACTCATCTTACTTAAGTATTTGGTACCCGTGTACCATATCTTTTTGGTAGGAGCCTCTAACACCAAGAGTCGGTTCCTTCATGTACAACGGCGTGGTTAGAGTATAGTCAACGTGTTTAGAGCCATTCACGTCCCATTTGTATGATAATTCATTGTCAACGTGCTTGTACACTAAGTTGGATGTCCATGTGACCTTCGCGTTAGCATCGACACTCTCTTCCAAGGATAAAACCTGAAAGAATTATATGTAAAAAAAACGTGTTCCCAATTAGCAAATATTCCATTCTCACTAGAATCTCACAAGAAAACTATCTAACATAGTGATGTTAGACCTCGGTTGTTCTAATAATGCTTGTAATGTTGGTACTTAGAACTCAAGAACCAGTACAAATATTACGAATAAACAAGTCTTAGAATAAATAGACACCTATTTTAAATTTGATTGCTTCGCCTTGTTCCACATAATATAGATACGTTTCTGATATTTACGCCTTTATTGTTAATTTTTCCATATCTTCAAAGTATAAAAACGTTAAAAGTAAATAGAGAATACTTGTAATACAAAGAAGAAATCATTAAATAGTTCACCAATACATGAGAATTAACTATAATTAATCAAAAAAATGGTCATTAACGAAACAAAATTTTCACCTTTCCCTTAAGCGCTGTAATAATTTTTGTAACATCGGTTCTATATACAGCTTCTAGAATCTTTTCGGGTTTCTCGTGGGAACCCAATTCGCCGTCTATGTACAATGTGTGCACGTCCACGTTTGGCTTGGGAAGGATTGCGTTCACGACAAGATTGATGCGCTTGTCTAGTATATATCCAAAGGACGCGTTAGCGCCGATCCTGAAAGTAGTATAAACATGTAGGTCTTTTCAATTTTGTTATTGTATATTTACACTATTAATTTTTTTCTCTTCATTAGTAATATTTGTATTTTATCTATATTAATTTACCAAAGAATAAACATAAATACGGATTGCACCAATATAAAAAACTGTCTTACTGCCAAATTTTATCGAGATCCATGCTAAAGCCAGCTTCAGTCTTGAGGAGGCCATCTTTTGTATTATTGCCAAAGAAAATGTCCAGATCCACACTTCGCTGCAGTTGTTTAACTAACTGATGTCCTATTGCCTGTGGATTAAGCATAAAATTTCATATAACCTAATTGAAACAGTAATAGTAAGATAATTTATAATATACGATAACTGCACCATAAAAGCGATTGGTTTAAAAAGTGATTCAACGACAGTAATATCAGTAACTATAAATTCTAACCGTTATATAAAGATCACCGATCAGGAAGCTCCACTTGAGATCGCCATCACCCTTCATATCCGGCAGTTCGTATTTACACAAAACGTACCCGGTCTTTGGACCGAACCTGTAATTTGTCAATTTTCTTCCTCAATGATTGCTATCAAAATAATTATTTACGTATGTAATTAATTTATGTACTTTTATATTTTTTAACATATTAAGGCAGAACATAATTACATACAAGGGATGTTAAGGTGTACCCAAAATAGATAACAGATCACGTTTACTCACTCAAAATCAGTGTCGCCTTTCAGAAAGCGCAGCTTTTGTAACGGAGTTGAGGCTTGCACACTCATAACTTTCCTAAGCCCAGGATACAAATCCACACGAGATTTAAAGAAAATTTCTTTACTTTTCACTTGAGGCACATCCACCTAGTGACAAACAATTTGTAACTATATATTATGTCGTACACAATTAAAAATGTAATTATAA
>DWHU01001586.1:0-11990 GCA_018247975.1 Parides photinus | reverse complement strand
TCGGTTATCACGGCTTTTTTTTTAGTTTAATTTTCTTTAATTGTATATAAATATTAACTGAGGATACGGCAACATCTTATGACTCGAATTGCCCGGTTGTATCCATATTTAAATTTCAGTCCGTGAGTCTTTCTATATTTGATAAGTATTTTATATTGTTGAGCTCCGTCGATATAATACTGCGCAATTTGATTTTGGTCGCAACCGACAATAGTTCTGAACGTGTATCAATAAATCAATTATTGCCAAAGTTTGCAGTTAATGGCACTTCGATCAATAAACATTAATTTGTTTCATATACCTGTATTGGAATAATGCATACAGTTGGCTGTTTTAATGTAATCGCGTTCAACGGGGATGCCGCGTTTCAAATATCGACATTCAATTATTCCCCATGTAAAACACTTTGGCAGCGGAGCATTTCTATCAATCACTCTTCACTAAATTAGTGCGAGTCATTTGGCAAATTCGATTGCGTCTCCCATTGATAGGGTTAGTGCGAGAATAAAACTGTGCAACGGCTGTAGCTGACGGTTGTGACAGAGCCGCACCAAGTCCGTTTAACCGTTTTCGGATTAATTAATCTCCCTAAGCTAAATTTAAATAGACGATGCATGCAAAACGATGATGCGATGAAAAATTTATAATTTGTTATGAAATTGCGTTTACTATATTTATTTGCACTTTATATAGACAACATAACTAAGATATTTATTCTGTAACCGAGATCCTAAACCTAGTCACCATCAGCCTCTTTACTCTCGGTTTGGTAAGGATAATAAAATAAGCCTTGCCTGTTGTATAAGGCGACTAAAAGATTTTCGACATGACCGAAGGGTCTCTCAAAGCTAAGCGAGGCTAAGGAGGTCAGTTAACGTGAGATTGTTTTGTATTTGCCGTAACGAGAGTGAGAATACTAAGGATGACTCTACTTTGGGACGTTTACTAAAACCAGAGTCCAGAGGATCAACTGCCAACAACAGCGTTTCGTAGGAAACCCAGGAGCTCCTATTTATTAGGTATAAATCTCACATAACCCTGACTTCTGCCCAAGAGCACAACAAAAAAGCCCAATCACCGAAAATTCAAAAGACGCGTAGAGTTTTGTAGCCCTTTTTACAATGCTTATAAGGTTTTTCATGCCGTATTTTTTTAATTACTATTCAAAAGTGAAATACATGTTAATGAGGTTCTCTGAAATCTTAGTAATCATGGTAATGAGTACATCGTTAGACCTGGGTCCGAGGGTCCAGTATCAAATGAGCTGTCTAATTAAAAGAAACTCCCAGTTCTTTACTCGGGCAGAGTAGATTAATAATAATAGATAATTTTGCACAATTCACACTACACTGTCTAGTCCTAAAGAAGGCATATTCGCTTGTGTTATTCTGATAAAATTAAACAATTTTTTTTTGTAATTCATGATAAAATGGTAAAGTATTTTTGCAATGAACAAGAGTTTTACATAACAGCATATCCTTGTTGATATCTCATATTAATGAGAGGTACATTGTGTGCGCACGTTTAAGCCGACGAAATTGCTACGGCTGGGTTGGTGCTACGCGCGAACGCCTCCAGCCGCTCTCATTAAGCCGAACCCTCGCTCCTACTCCACGTTGTTATTGATCACCGTCAATATCCAAAAGATCGTAAACATATTTACATACAGCATCAAGTTTCACTTCTAAAAATCGGTAATTGATTCTCCCCCAACCAATTAAGCACTTGATACGTTGATTTAATTAGTTATATTTAGAGTTTCTTGTTACATATATAAAACCTAAACATGCGGCATATCTAGTTTACAATGCGAGAAGGCTAATATCACATACTAAAATCTCAGTGGGCATCGATCAGTCCTCTTCAAGTTGTCTAGTTCATCTATATTTAGAAACTTGACCATCATGGCTTCATTTAGATTGAATTTGATCTAGATTATGAGGGAAGATTCAAAAAATATAATTAGTAAGTCAATATAATAATACTATTTATTTAAATCTTAACATTCACTATTTAAGAATAAGTAATATCAAAATTTGTTTGCAGTAACTTTGCTATAAAAATTTTATAGGCGTATTTAAATAAATTTTTGAAATTCATGGTTCTTAACAAATTGCTATTATAGTAATAAAACAATAAAAATACAAATGTTTTCAAAGTATAGTTTTTTCTCCTTGAGATTTCTTGTCTGAAGGTTGAACTTACAAAATAATTAGAATTCCTGCGCTTGGTGGAGAGGTTTCACTGCGGATGTAATGCCGGTTCATTCTTGTATGTTTAATGTAAATATGACTTTTGGATATGTTGTTTACAGACAGAAATAAGTGTCGCAGTGGAATCTATATAAGCATTAATTTAGAAACACAAACCAATAACACTAACACAAAACTGTACTTTGTACATACCTGCTTTTGTTAAAGCATATGAAAAATGTTCCCATTTCGATTTCCATACGATTATTTCACAGAATCCCGTTGACGTAGACATTTCGAGCCAATATGTTAGAAATGCGAATGATTTTAAAGATTTAAGCGCCGAACGGAGGCAATTGGCGAATTGGTTCAATAGACGTTTGAACTGGGTCGGAAGCAATTTAAAGTTTTTGCCGAATAAATACACGAAGTCAAAAATGCTCGCATGCTTAGGAATCTACGTGACTGCAAAAATAATTTAATGGCGGGTGAGATCTTGAATTTCAATTTGAAAAGCATTAAAGGTATTTTTTATTGTTTGGTATATTAAATTCGTGAAAGGTGACGTGAAAAACGATTTACGATTGAAAATTGAAAAACGATTACTCATTAAAAGTAATTTATGTCAAATCAAGTCTTATAATATGTGGAATGTATTTGATCACGATCAGAAAATTATAGTAACACAAATTGTTAGATATAAACTCAAGAAGATATTTATTTTTAATTAATTGATAGTCGTAATGAGAGTATATAAATAAGATTGTAGTAAAACTGGAAAATTTTTATGCTGATATTTAGGAGGACATTAAAAACACCAACAGCTAGGGTAGGTTATGATAATCCAAAGTCACGAAAACATATAAATAATAAGGAGTCTGTTACTTTGACTTGATTGAATGGTCATTATACGCTTAACTGTTGAATCTGAGTTCCGGTTTTAATAAATATTAATAAACACTAAAACCTGTCTATCATGAACATGAAGATGTACAAGAACATTTCACAAAATGAACATAAAACATTAACAACATCGCAAGTTTTTGCTATTCCGTGACCTGGATATTTTATATATTCGATACACCTCAACGTCTGACACAAAACTGGTCACAATGAGGGTTGAGGGGTGTACACTGTTGATGTGAGGAAGTGATTGAAGTATCGTTTCAATGTTTAAACAAAGTATTATTGAAGATGATTCACATATAATTACATGCACATACACAACAAACGTATTATTCGCTAGTTCATAACGGTTCAACTCATGTATAAAATAATAAATAAATATCTTTTCTGTTAAATTTTAGTAAGAAAAAATTCAGTAACGAATATTTTTTTAAAAGACGCCGGAGAGGAAAAAAGCGTTGTTAAAACGCCTTTTGAAGTCAGCGAATTTTCCTATGGGCACCTAACGAAATTGTTCTTTTACTCTTCATAAACGCGCTCGCTCTTTGCACCCTCGGGTTTTTTCACAGTATGAGAGTGAGGCAAAATGTGACAAAGCGACTACAAGCTACCTTTCGACGGCAGACTTCGATTTAATTGAGGTGTTCTCTTTTTGTGAAATACGATCCCTAAACGTACTGTGAGAACGTCAGAAATTATTTTAAGTTTTCTTTATATTAAATTGCAAAATACTAACTTATATTATAAAACATTTACGTGTCGGTAAATTTTAATCGTAGTGTGTCCATCTTATATAATGAATATTATCAATTAGGTTATAGTAATAGTTTCATTTACGATATTAAAACAAAAGTTATATATCATATTCAATAAATTTTGAGTTTACACACAACCTCCTATTTATTGATTTTTTTGTATATCGAACGTAGGTTACCGGATGATATCCAGTAGCAGAACTCGTTCCAAGTTTTTATTTGTAATTGGGTCACAAGAAGTTTCTTTCCTGTTCTTAGCGATAACGTAACTTACGCATTATTACATATTGCCGACTGAACTAGGTCACACCCTTTCGCTAATCATGTTTAACACTAAGTTACTAAGTAATTATAATTCATAACCTTTACAGATGATATTGTCTACTGGACTGTATTATTTATCCTATGAATTTAGTATTGCAATTCAAATGCGAAATCTTATTATGAAAATATCATGAGAAAAATAAATTTGTCCAAAGACAGTGTTGAGCTATTAATCAAGAATGAGATTACCGTGAAATCTGTAAAGACGACAAGTCATCAAGTGAAAAATCTGCGTTATTTTCACAGAATATCTTTATGTCAATTATTCATATATACTGACATGAGTATTATTGAAACAATAACGTACCTTTTAGAAGAACATTTTAATTGGTTCATCTTTAGTACAAAACTCTTTTAAAGCATAAAGATTACTCTAAAAAGGATATGTGTCGTATACTCGTACATCTCTCTCATTTTTTTAAATTATTTTACTATGTTTATATATTTTCTTTCGTCTTGCGAATTATTTACTTGTCTAGTGTTAGGATAATTAGTATTTGAAGGCTGCAATTAGATGCTAACCCAGTGAAAGGGTGTTCTGTTAGAGAGATCTTCTACAAGTAAATATTCAAGTGGTTATGAAAGATTAGCGTAATATTTGTTAACAACGTGTATTAAAAAATTATAAACACGTTGACGTCTAATTTTCCGCAAAAGCGATCATGGAAATATTTAAATTACGTAGCGAACTAATTACCTCATCTCATAATAACCTTGTTTTGACGTTTACCCTTTGAGGGACCGGCGCGTATTTCCCGAGTCGTTTAAAGATATTAATAACCATCTAAAGACAGCTGTCTGTCTCTATCCCGCAAATGGGCACCCCGTCTGCCTCCCTCGGTCATGTTTTTCGTTAATACCCTTTCCGAGATGATAAGATGATGGTTTTACAACCAAGCAGTAATTACGCTAGTCCAATTAACGCTCATCACGGTCGCTCAAGAAAACGAAACAACGTTCATGCGACTTTTCTCAAGATAGATATTACATTCTACTTCTAAGTATAATTTTTCGTTGAATTGACCATAATGCGAGAAGGAAATTCGAAGGCAGATTTACAATCGTTACTTTTATAATTTAGAAGGATTTATTAACATTGTACCTAAAACATGTAGGTCAGGAAAATGAATATGTGTAAATAAAAAAAAATCCTTTTTGCAATGGAGGGTAATAAAGTACCTAACTTTGAATATATATTGCTTTTTGCATTAGTTGGCAGTGTTTACAGTTTTTGTATCAAAGTAATATACGTAAAGGGGAAGCATAATTAGAGGGAAAGTCGTGGCCAATGTTAGTGAAAGGTACTGATTTTAGAGACGGTAGAGCAAGTGCTGTGAGTGCCGAAGCAGGCGGGGGCGGAGGAGCAGAGGGCCGGCGCCGGCGGTAGCAAGCACAGAGCCCGAGCACCCTGTAATTTTAGGGTATTCTGTTCCATGCTACACCAACTAATTTGTCATCCGAAAATCAAATTACGCATGAAATGGCGCGTAACAGTAAACCCAATGGCGGGATGCGCTGTTTTAAAATAAAATCGTACCACCGCCTATTTGCTGTGAAATAATTAGACATCTGTGCAGTTCGTATGTAAACCATTGAAATGTACCAACTAGTACACAAATACAAATTAAATAAATAAGTTATAATATTCTTAGTATTTTTAGTTTTAAATATCACCCAAACTAGTAATATAATACTATGTAGCTAAGGTATCCTTTGTATTAATGAATTAAATTTATGTCTGTGGAGTCTTGACTGTTAGCAGATTTTTAAACTACATTTTAACTGTTATATATTTAGTTTCTATCAAAAGTCTTATACAGAATTTAAATAACAAAATATATCACTTGTCATTTTCTAGGAGGATGAAGCTTTAAACGCAAAAGAGTACATAACGTATGACTGCATTGCTAATCAATTTTATGCCACTATTGGTTCGTGAGCACCGCATAACTCAGCCTTATGAGGTTTGCGACGAGGGGATGGTTGCTTAGCACCACGAGTTTTTCCGCTTTCGCACAATGAAATGGCATAAGACGTAACGACATCTAATTAATAACCTCTATCATATCTCTATTGCTTGGCTTAGATGTTCCGCGGAGGGGAGAGAGCTTTACGTAAGAGGATTGCTTATGGACGCATGATTTGTTCCGGAAGTCGTTAGCGAGCGATTTTTTCTCTGTTAATATCCTGTAAATAATTATTATGTTCAGAACCGCGAAGTTTGAGGGATTGTCTATCAAAAATTTTAGATAAATCTACGTACCTACATGATCTGTAGGATAGTACTATAATGTTTTACTATAACACTTCCAAAATCAGATTTTTATGTATCTTGAAATTATACATTTACGTTCGAAAAGTAGATAGGAAATACCTTTTTTATCTATTTTCTGTATTCTCCCTTGGGTAATGAAAAGCCGCAGGGTACGAAGCATCTTTATCTAAAATATGTATGTTAATAAACGGAATACCGCGATGTTTTAACTATGCTATGTTTATGATATGTGGTATATGGGTGGTTATAAGCAAGGCGGGTCTGATAAAAAATACCATTAACCAAATACAGCGTCACGTGGCTTTGGAATCTAACGATGGACCTTCATCGGCGATAGAGCTAATAATATCGTCGTAAGGTTGTAATAAGATTCTAGCTATTTTGTGTATGGTTTGACAATATTTGCGTTAATTTACTTTGGCACAACGAATAAAAGGCAACAATAATTATTGATGAAACACAACATCAGTCCACATCAATGTGCTCGACATGTTCCGTAATAATTGGATAGGACAGGACAATGGCGGGGCGACTGGATGCAGCCTGGGCAAGGGTACGCCGCTTCGTTATTATGACATATTGTTCGCGACTGAAACAAACTATTATAAATATATCAATGCAAGTTGCTCACATCGTGTTGACAATATATTTATTGGAATAAAAAAAACATGTTGCGGAATTGATTGAAACGTTTTCACTGGACTCTGGAAATGGATTATATTGTACATTGACATAATAGAGAAATAACTTTTGAAAAGTCTAGAGTTAAGCTTCAAAGTAGCGGTTCCAAATTTTCTTACTTCATGTTATGTAAGTAAAATAAACATTTATTCTTTAAAGAAAATTCTAATTGATTGAAACCGTAATGTGTGTTCTATGTATTAAATTATGAACTTTATGTAGTCTGACATAATTTATTTTAGAATGACTTAAAAAGTTTTTCGGATGTATATCCATATATTAGAAAAGGATAAAATGGAATAACTTTTGTCGCCTTCAGATATAAGATCTTAAGTTACGGTACCCCAGTAATCCTACCTTACCTTCTTAAACGGTCTCCGGCAACAAAGTCCTACCACCAGTAAATATATTGTAATTATATAACTGTATTAATTTCTGTGTACGTATAGAAAAGTCGATAAACATCGCGATCATAATCCACTCCCGCTTTTAAACGGTAATTTGATAACTGTACATAGTCATACGCATTCGGAAGCTCTAAAAGCAAAAGGCTGCGATAAAAGCAATTAAAACTTTAACAACATCAACCCCTGCTCTTTCCAATTTAGCTATATCCTGTAAATTTTTGCGCCGCTGATTTTGCAATATAAAGTTAATATTCAAGGGCCGTAAACGTTTTGCCAGGGCATTAGGGAACTCCATTTTCTTATAAAAACTCAGATGATTCATATTTACGAGACGATATAGAACAAACCCGTGCCGTTTTACAAACTTTTCCAGTTCTAAACAAATTTGTATTTAGCTTTTATGACAGATAATTTGTCAGGGGTGGCTGTGCGCGAGTCAAAGATAATTTATCTGTCTCAACCGCTTTATTTATTACGACGCGTTCGCATCTTCGTTGAGCCCCTTAAAGTTGGTGGTTAATGGAGCTACTTTGAGGATGGGACGTCACTCACTCGTACAGCAACCCTGTCCGTGTGTGGTCACTTCACTGCTCCTGCCTTGGTTTTTCCTTCGTTTCAGTGACTGACAGGTTAATGGGAATCGAATGAACTGTTACTATACACAACATTGGCGTTTATTTTGGCTGGCTATATGCGAAAATCTAATTACCTGTAAATAAAAATAAAATTATTCTAGTTTTCTTGTCAATAACTTCAAAAATTATAAATTTAAGTCAGTATCTAATAAGTAGCAATAAAACTCATATGAATATTTATCGAATGATAAGATTAACTATCTTCTTGAATATTTGACATTCCTTCTTAACTTTACTTTAACCATGTTTTAATATAATAAAATATTCATAAAATATATGCTACAGTAACCACATATATTTTGTTTCGGTAAAAGTTAAAAAAATAGTCGAATATTTAATATCAATAAAGTATTAAGAGATATTATATATTTATTACCGACGATTTTTACACCGACCAGGCCGTGATATCCGAGTGGTTTGGGACCTCGGCTTCCGATTCGGAGGTCGCGGGATCGAATCCGGCGCGCACCGATGACTTTTCTGAGTTATGTGAGCTTTAAGGAATTAAATATCACTGGCTTTATTTGCCAACCCGCACTTGGCCAGCGTGGTGGATTATCAAATACTCTCACTTAATGAAAGAAGGTCAAGTCCCTGCAGTGGGAATATACAGAAGTCTGAAAAAAAAAAATATTCGCATTGTAGCAACCAAATTTAATACAAAATTTTTTACAATAACGAAACGGTGTCGTATCATGGATTTTAAAGGCAGCAACGGTCTTTAATGTATTATAGAGGTACGATACGGTCTTTTAAAATTCTGCTTATTCACTATACGTTAATACCTTATCTGAGAGGCATGAGAGTTGAACCAAAATTTACTAATTAATCTTTGAAATTCTTTAAATATTTTTAGGGGATGAACTGAATAGATGAACGGGTAGTTCAATTGATGGTAAGTCATATGCATATTCGAAATATTGTAGCACTAATTAGGATATCAAATATTGTACCAGCACATTTTGCTCGTTGCCACCCATGACGTTAAGTTTTATTACATCAGTAATTTCAACATAACAAACAATAAACTTGTACACTACTAAGCGGTAGAATTATGCTATAATCGAAAAAATTCTACTCACTTATATAAATACTATGTGATTAAACTGAAAAAGTGCACTGTTTTAAAAGCATATACAGACAGACTCTTATCATTAGCTAAAGTTTACTTAGAATTGCTCATTAAGTCGTTTGTCTTGAAAAAAGTAATAGGTGACGATCCACATTAACTAAATTAAGGAAATAGAAGGTGTCGTCGTAAATTAATAGAGAAAAATCTTAAAGAAGTTGCAAAATAAATAAAAATCCATTGCTATGAGTTTTGACTGCTAAATTATTTTAAGCGACAAGACTTTTCTATCTACACCATCTACAGGCTCCATGTTCAAAATGATATGAAGTTGTGGGCACACAGTTAAAGGATAATAAAATAAATATAACATAGAATCCCTTTTATTCTTCATTGTTATATAAATCAGAGTGGAGTGATAAAAGAAAACTAGATATGCATAGATGATGATGATCCATCAAGATTCTAAACATTCTATGGTAAGTGCAGCTGCGATTTTACTTTGATTAAATTGAATAGATACATACTTTCAATATGAATTACAGATAAAATAATAGATAACGACTGTACTCTACTTTTAAATTAATAAAAATATTTCCACCATGTTTCAATTAACTAGTCTCACCCTCTGAATTTCAACTACTTACGAATTGGTGAGTCACGGTCAGTCATTAGCTATTGAAACAACAGCTACAGCAATAGAATAACCCCCTTTTATAATGTGTTAAGTAGATACCAACCATTTTCGATCATCAATCATAATTGTTTCCTGTTCAGTCCCACTTCATTACTCAATAAAAAATATCTCCCCACGGCTCTTCCGCTGCTCTTAGTAGGAAGTTCATACAAGGGTTATGAAGTAATTAAAATCAATATTACAGTTGATTTTGGTAATCAATGACTCAAGGGTAAAAATAATTATCCGTTGTTTGTATGTACGAATAAATTTTTGTTTTTATTTAATATCAAATCTATATTAAAATTATTTAACTTTTACACTGAAGTGTAATCGCGCAAATGTTTAAAACATTACTAAGTCATACAGAATTATGATATTTTTATTAAATGTTCTCTACAAGGTATTACGAAATAAATCCCCATTTTTATTTCGAATGAAAAATCCGTTTCGAAAACAGTCGCATAAAAGAATTTAACTCGGAAAATTTCACATTTAAAATAATGGCTAATTCTGGAATACAAAATTACATTGTACGTTCGCGTTGCGCAAAAAGTAGTTAAGTGGTTTTAGTGTGGAATAGATTCACTAAAGCATTTCCGTGTCCCCTGTGCGCTCAGCAGGTGAGATAGCTCTGCGCCTGCTTCACTTACACACAAGTAATAAAATGAACTAACGGTATATTTCTGACGATATTTAACTCAGAACATTATTTTATATATGGTAAAGATTAAATAAAATACGGGTCGTATTAGAAATATTGATCAGATTAAAACTAGAAGTTCTTAATATTTACATTGATGGCCGTAGTTGCTTGATTATATAACCTCATGCAATCATGAAAATTTATTGTATTGTTTATTTTTTTGTTTACAATTACTTCTTTAATTATAAATTGGCACCATTATTATGGCAACACTGAACAAACGCCAAAGCATTTTACCTGCGGTCTGACTTAAACTGACCGATAAGCTCAGTTGGTAGTGTACTTGCTTACTGAGTCGTGCTTTCGATACACGCCACGGACATTATTTGTTCTGAGTCTTGGTGTTTTCTATTTATGATATGTATATATTTACAGAAAAAAAATATTTAAGTAGTCTATGAGCTATCTAGTACCTATAACACAAGCAAGTATACTTTGAGACTAGACAGTGTTGTGTGAATTATCGGAAGATATTTATTTGTCCAAAGATATGTATTTATCCGGAAATTACTTAAAGAAAAGCGGGGATCGTTGGTATTAAATAATTTTATGAGAATTGTTAATGTATTCCACTGCAAATTGTTTAAATATTGTGCGTAAAATCGTTACCGTCTATTATTTGATCAACTGAAGGATATTTTTATAGTACTGTAATGTTTTTTTTTTTTAATTTTGTAAGTAATACCAAAATCAGTGGCGTTTTCTTGTGCAATCGCTTAAAACGACAAAACTAGTGCTGTGTGATGCTCGGCACGAAACAAAAGTAATGTTATGAATAAACGCGATAAGCCTACAAGTTGGGTTGCCAGCTCCAAGAGTAGAGAGACTATTAAATGCTGAACAAAGCTCTGGGGACGGACGTTTCGAATGCACGCGCGTAGTCGAAGCACGTATATTGTAATGCATTTGGATAACGTCAGGAGCAGTGTATGGCGACATTGCGCCGTGCTAACGGTGTGTGTTAATTACATAAAACTGTGACTGTGACAATATTCCATCTAACAATACTAACATTAAATAAACTTTATAAAACCGTAATTACTTTTATTAAAAATATTTCGCATTAAACTCCAAGTATGTCTAGACGGAAGCCGTGATAGCCGAGCGGATTGGGACCTCAGCCTCCGATTCGGAGGCCGAGGTCCCTTAGGCCAAAAACTCTCTCCGTTAGGAGAGAAGGCTCCGAGTCCCAACAGTGGGAACATTCAGTGGGTTGTAATAAATGGCAGACTATGCAGAGTCTTAAATAGTTTGCATTGATCCAATGGACTTCCATTTCGACAATATCAGTAAATTTTATACAAAACTTTTGCTTATATTAAATAAAGAAGTAAATTTTGTTAATTTAATTATCCACAATATTA
>DWHU01001585.1:0-11994 GCA_018247975.1 Parides photinus | reverse complement strand
GACATATATATATATATATGTGTGTCTTCTTTGTTTTGAAAAGTGTTTTTTATTTTAGCCTGAACGGATTGACCCAGGTCGTGCAAGAGGTTATGATGTGCGTTCAGACGTCTGGTCTTTAGGGATTACGTTAATGGAAGTAGCAACAGGGGCTTTTCCGTATCCACGTTGGGGATCTGTATTTGAACAGCTTCAGCAAGTTGTTCAAGGAGACCCGCCACGTTTAACAAATAAAAACAATACATTTTCCAATAACTTCGTTCACTTCGTTAATACTTGGTAAATATTGTTTGCTATTATAAGTTTTATATGTAATCAGATGTCTGACTTATTAGAGACTCTAAGTCAGTAAATCAAAATACAATATTATACTTTTGTTATATTTTATTAAGTAGTACATAGTAAATATTTCATATTTTAATGAAGGCGTAGTAAACTAAGTAAACCACCAACACACATTTTACTAACAGTGATAAACTAACTTGACTGTGACAATCTCAGCTGCAAAAAAGTGTTGAGGGAGCTTGTTGTTGTTACTTTAATAAATTGTATAAAATAATAGTTACTGATATATTTCATTACTAAATAATATATACTTGATTTTACCATTTTAACCACATGTTTTCGTTCTTCTATCAGTATAACTAAATATTAAATAAAACAAATATTTCCAGCCTTATAAAAGAAGAAACCCAACGACCAAAATACAACAGACTACTGGAACATTCATTCATTAAAGGTATAGAACAAAGTCGAGCTGACGTAGCGGCATATGTATGTGAAATACTTGAGGCCATGGAGAAAAACGGTGTCAGTCCCTTCACCACGGACCAACCAGCACAAGCCTGGGTGGATTAAATATTTCAGTAGTAATGGTGTAGATGAAAATTACTATTTTGAAACTAAGCCAATCCTAGTTTGAATCAAGCCATACCTTTTTATGTAGTATTTGCAAATTATGAAAAACCTTTGAATAGACAAGAATCATAAACTCCCTGTTCCTTTTAATATATATTGTAATAAATATAATTTTGATCATTCTTTTCACTTTACACAAAAAGCACTGTAATTTATTTTTCCTACCCTAGTGTTTCTTAAACAGTTTTCTATATTAGAAAGTAAATTTTAGAAAGGGTTGGATTTTAAGCTATATAAAATTATATAGTAACACATTAAGGACTGATCAAGAATTTTCTTATTTTTTGTACACCGTGTCAACAATTTTCCAGATTAAGTACTTTCTTTACCAAAACGGGTTACATTATCAGACTAGCATCCCAGATGGTTTGTTTTTATCTCATTCATTCTAAAGAAAACTAACTTATCCAATGATTTAAATAGGATACAGGTATAAGAAATTTCTCTGCAGTCTTTAATGTGGCATAAAATATATGCTAGAATGACTAGGAATATATTATAATCTCTTCTACTGTTTTATCACCCTGATATAAATTATTGAGTAGGTTATAAATTTCTTATATTTTCCTCAGGTTTCCACTTACATAAGTATTTGTTGTTGTTGAATGTTGTTATATATCTTTTAGATAACAACTTAATGTATTTGTCAACCTGAAAGTATTTTAATTTAATATTCTCCTACAATATTTTTTTTCTGATTTCAGATACTCATTATTTTTCTAGTTCATACTTATGGTTCTACTTTTCTTCTTTACTAGTTACATCATTAAAAAAAATATTATAAATAGCTCTCGTAATGTTCCTTTTGTTGAGACCATTAGTCCTATCTTAAGTATATTTATAACATAATACAATTCTTGTTTGCAAAATTTTCATTTATAGGAATGAAACATTCAGTTTGTTTATCATAATATTATGATGGGAACCTTCTTATTATTAAATACAAATTAATTGGCGATTGTAAAATATTCTTTTAGATTGTGGATGTCTTATGCTTACGATACTACTTTGGCTGACAGTAGTGAACAAATTAAGACCCACATAGGTCTTTTGTATAGATGTAATTTTGTAATAAATTTGTATATACAGATGGATAATAATTATTATTAAGTAAAAATAAATATAGAAGCAACCATTTTATATGGCAGCAACACACTTTAAATATTTATAAATAAAACACATGATTGATCACCATTCTATTTAATCTAAATTTTTTATGTTTAAAAAGAGTTCACATCAGTGTAATATTTAAAGGAATAGAATGACATGATGCATTAATATAAATGTTGTTTTTATCATTCCTACTTCTTAATTTTCCCTTTATATATAATTTTCAACTAAATTATGTATAAGCCATTCATTCTAAAACTTGTGACATTTTAGTAGAATTTACAATTTTACCAAATCTTATAATTAATTTGTATTTTGTGCCATCAGTAAGCTTTGGAGATAAATAAATGCCATCTGTTAATTTTGGAGCCAAATCAAACATTGGTATCCACTCATTTGCATTAACTACTCTGTCTTTTCGCTTGCCCCAAAAATCTACTGATGAAATTTTGATAAATTTATTATCTTCACTTACATATAAAAACCCTATAGTGTTCCAAAATGGAATGCTTGGTAGTGAAAGAACTATGGCTCCTGTTAAACCTGGTAATAAAAGAAAATTATTTTAAAAATATGAACTACTTGTCTGAATGTCTGAAACCTATTTTGTTATCATAAGTAGTAGTTTATTACTTTTCACAGTGTAGATATTTTATTTTACACTTTTGATAGACTTACAGGTAATACATGAATACTCAAATAATGCTTAAAGCCAATTAAGATATGTAGCTCAATGGCTTTTACAGAAAAGATACTTCAATGCCATTTTAGTGAAATTTAAACTTGCCTATATATGTCGCTGTGATGAAAGAATTATTTGGTACTAAGTTTAAAATTTCCAGAAAACCGCAACTTGGTACAGCTAAACTAGTTCCCAACAAATGATATACTTTAAGTCTATTAATCATAGCTATGTATTTGACTTGCGGTAATGAAAATACATTTTCAAATAATATATTTTTTGAAACATCACTGTTCTGTTTTTGAAATGAAAACTTTCTGTTGAAGTAATGCAATATTTTCGGTCTTAACATAGTTTTGCCGAATTATATTCTCTTATAAATAAAACAGAAAAATAGGTTAGAAATATTTTGACAGATTTTCCAGCTGGTTTTGATAGTTGCATTTGTATTTCATAATTATACATTTTTATTCTTCAATTAAAGTAAATTTTATTAATAATGATAATTCTGTCACATATTTCACAGAATTCATTAAAAACAATAGATTTTTGTACGTATATATTTTCATGTCATAAAATATATTGAAAAAAATCTATAAATTTTCAATTACTTATAAAACGGGAAATAAAATTTTTAACAGTTAATGAACGGTTTATGTCGTTTGTTGTCGAGGTTATATTTTAACTAATAATAAGTAAAAAACAAAATTACTAGATGTCAAATGTTTACAACTATTTAAGAAGCTTCCTCCATAAACGTTCACGTTATATGTGACATTTTAATCCACGTGAGTAAATAAGCCAAAATTAGGATAATAATAATTTACAAGTTATTCTAATAAACAGAACTATATGCTGAAATGGCGCACCTATTAAAAGAGTTGTAAGTATTTATAATTGATTGATTTATGTTTGCCTTTGTCATAGTGGTTTAAAAGTTTTACAAACACAAGTGTATTTCTTTATATTAGAATTGAATATCTATAATAGCATAAGCAAAAGAAAGAAATAAAACATAACGACTACTACTGCATATAGTGGAATTATAAATGAAATATATAGAAGCTCTGTTCTATCACTTGTTGTGTAAAAATTGTACATAATTTGTTACAGATATGAAAAGACAAATGAATATACGGCATTTTATACGGGTGGAGATATTCAGTGGACTTCGGATGGTGGACACTTTTTATGTCAATGTGAAGATGTAATTAAAGTAATTGATGTTAATACACTTTGTAATGTACTTACAATAGGAGAAAGCAATGAAGACAGGGATGAAACAGACCATATTTACACATTTCAACTTTCACATAACAATGAGATATTAGTTACTGCACATAAAAGTGGTTTAATGAAACTGTGGGACCGAAATACAGGTCAACAATTAAAAGTTTGGAGGTCTGGACATAAGGGAGCTGTAGCCAAATTAGCTTTTGACTCTACTGATAACAACATTGCATCAGGAGGTTCTGATGGTAACATTAGACTATGGGACCTCCATCACTATACATGCATCAGTAGCCTCCATGGAGCTTTGGGCGTTTTTACAGTTATAACATATCATCCTGATTCATCAAAACATATAATATTTGGTGCAGCTGATGATACAAAAATAAGATCATGGGATTCAAAATCTGGTAAAGAACTCTTATTATATTCTGGACATTTTAGCAAAGTAACATCATTACTTTTTACACCAGATTGTGAATATATGGTGAGCTCTGGTAGGGATAGAGTTCTTATATTATGGAAAATAAAAGAATGTAAACCCCTTAAAGTACTACCAGTATATGAAAGTATTGAAACGGCTATACTTTTACCACCATCATTTAGAATACCAAATTTTAAGAAAAAGCTGGAAATGGATGGTATATATGTTGCTTGTGCTGGAGAAAAAGGAGTTGTTAAAGTGTGGAATTTGCAAATGAGTCGGCTTATGTTTGAACAAAATAATAGTTTAGTTTCGTCAGCAACTGAAGAAGGTGGTTTGGCAATCATCCATTTATTATTTAATGAGACAAGAAACATGTTGTCTGTAGTAACTGCAGATCATAATATTATTATACATGACTTAGAAACTTTTACCTCTTTGAAACAAATGATTGGATTTACTGATGAAATATTAGATATAATATTTATAGGTAAAGATGAAACCCATTTTGTTGTTGCTACAAACAGTCGAGATTTGAAACATTATGAATTAGATAATTTAAATTGCAAAATTATTAAGGGACATACTGACATTGTCTTATCTCTTGCCTGTTTTCCTACAAGACCAGACATGTTTGTATCATCTGGTAAAGACAATACTGTAAGAATATGGTATAATGATTTGAATAATGAAATAAAATGTATCGGGACAGGTACCAGACATACTGCATCTGTAGGTTCTGTATTTACTGCTCAAACATCATATAATTTTTTCACATCAGTTAGTCAAGATAACTGTTTGAAAATATGGTCTGTTCCTAAAGATTTAAATGATACTGAACTAAAAATAAAATCAACACATACACAATTAGCTCATCAAATGGATATAAATTGTGTTACTATATCGCCAAATGATAAAATGATTGCCACAGCATCTCAAGATAAAACTGCCAAACTATGGACTGAAGATTTAACATTATTAGGAATTTTAAAAGGGCACAGGAGGGGTATATGGTGTATAAGATTTTCACCAGTTGATCAAGTAGTTCTTACTTCTTCTGCTGACTGCACACTTAAACTTTGGTCAATAACAGATTTAAGTTGCCTCAAAACATTTGAAGGGCATGAAAGTTCAGTATTGAAAATTGATTTCTTGAGTAAAGGTCTGCAAATTATATCAAGTGGTGCTGACGGTCTTCTGAAGCTCTGGAATATAAAAACATCTGAATGCAAAATGTCTCTAGATATTCATGATGGAAAAATTTGGTCAATGACTGTCAATAAAAACGAAAGTACTGTAATTACCGGTGGTTCTGACTCGAAATTAGTCAAACTAAAAGATGTTACCTCAGAAAGACGAGAAAAAATGGCTAAAGAGAGAGAAGAATTAATATTACAAGAACAAGAGTTACAAAATTTATTACACGATAAAAAATTAGTCAAAGCTTTAAAATTGGCTTTGCGAATGAATAGGCCTTTACATGTTCTTAAGATAATAAACGAAGTATTAAAACACGGAAATAATAAAGTTCATGAAACGGTAAAAGAAATCAATCAGACACAAAAAGAAACGCTACTAAAATTTGCGATTGAATGGAATACGAATAATAAGAACTGTTATGCCGCTCAACTAATATTTAATATATTAACCCCAGAAATAATTTCTAAAAATCTAAATGTATCAAATCTAGGTAGCTTTATTGAAGGAGCATTGCCGTACACGGAGCGTCACTTCGACAGATTAACTAATTTACTTCAAGATTTAAATTATATTACTTACACTGTAAATTGCATGCAACCTCATGCTATTAAGAAATAAAATTTGTCTATAATGTAGCTTGTATTTTATTTCACGGTAGTAGGTCTTCGGTATTACTAGTACTTGGTTTCTATTGTTCACTGATGCTAGTACTCTAAAAATGTCTAAGTACTACTGCAACGATATAGTCGACAAGTCCACCTGGTGGTATGTGATACGTCTCGCCTACACATAGAAATACGGTTCTATATTAAATAAGTTTTATTGCAACACGTTGTGTTCGTCACCTCGAGATACAAGTTGTTATAGTAATATCACCAAGTACACAGAGGAACTCAATAATATTAGCTCAGTACCGGTTGACAGCAGATTGTCTACATAAATGGGAGCTGCAGTGGTGCCTGTCTAGACGACCTCTGACAAACAGAAACCTTCCAATATTATTAAATTCTGATTTGGTTACTATACAAATTGTTGCAATAACGACTTTTAAAATCTTACAGTAGCACATCGAAGTGCATCGTATTGCTTCACTGAATAAAAAAGTAAAGAATGACTAAAGTATGTACACTTGTATTATCTCCATCCGATGACGCAAAGCACCGCAGAAATTAAATAAGCTACTCTGTTAATTTGTTCTTTATATATGTAAAAGCTCAGATAATGTACACAGAAGCGCACGCGCAACCTCATTGGCCTGGCATAAAATGTAGCCTCCCTCGTGGTGCATGGTGTAGTGATCAGTTTTGTCCAGTAGTGGTAAAACTGTCGTGCGGTGTAGACGCCTTGTGAACATTAGCGCGGTTAAATTCGCGTTACTATGTTAAAAGCTTAAAAATGGCAATGAAAACTTATTTAATATGTGTGTTATTCATGGTTTATTACGTAGTTGGCCAAAAGACCACGTAAGTTTTCTTTATCATATAATCTCGATTAAATTGAAATTTTTTTATACAATAATTTTTGATTTACTTGAAATAATTATAAAGTCCTTAAGAGACAATTTGTAGAAAAACCGTGTTTTTGATTGTCCACGCTTTAAGTTTAAATAAAATAAAAAAAATAGATAGTTAACAAATATAAACAATAGGTCGTAGACTTGCTGTATATGTTTGTATGCTCCGATAGAAATAGTTACGCATTTGTTGTTCATAATAATTGGATATATTTTTAAACATTGCCTACTTTTTTCTAGTTGTTTCATAGTTACTGGTAACAATTATTTATTACCGGAGACCGTCTAGATATGTACCACCGCTACGGCTGGTTTTAGCGCCAAACATTAGTGCATAAACATTACCGAATTCGATTTGAAGGGCGTTGTAGCTAATGTAATTATTAAGGTAATGAGAGCTAACATTTTTTATTTAAAGTGAACACAATGTGGTGTATTGTATCATGTATCATTGACTGGCCGATTTGCTCAGTTGGTAGTGTACCTGCCTACTGATTAAGAGGTCGTGGGTTCGATTCCCGCCACGGACAATATTTGTTCCGAGTCTAGGTGTTTTCTATGTATGATAAGTATATATTTACAAAAAAAAAATGTATTTAAGTAGTCTATCAGCTATTTAGTACTCATAACACAATCGAATTTACTCTGCTTGCATTGAGACTAGATAGTGTTGTATGAATTGTCCAAAGACATTTATTTATCCTTACTAGCACCACATTATTAAACAGTAGTGTTATTCATCGTCTCGGGAACACTTCTCGTCTCGTCATTTGTTGAACTCAATATATCCCATACCATTAGTACTAACGAATGGCAGTGAAATTAATAGATAAAACCTATTTAAGTGGATTACCACGTTCTTTGTGTTTTTAAGAATTTCTATGGACAGTTTCCAATACAATTTTTCGTAGTACGACCCTAATGACCATAACTAATTCGACTACTTATTATAATTAATTACCTTCTTGAGTCGCTTAATCTATTTATCGATATCCATATTTTTGTTAATTAAAGAAAATAAGATAAAGTAATACGTAGATATATTTGTTTATAATTACAAAATAAAAATTTAATATGCATTATAAGATTTACGATTAATTAATTGTTTTAATAACCTTAACATTGTTAAGAGGATATCGAAATTACAAAAATTCGTTTGGAATATAACATGTATTTCGGTATTTACGCTGGCTTAATGCTTTGAGTAATTAACTACAGATGATTTTATAATTATAACGTTCATTACATTTTCCTTTTATCAGAAAGATAGTGTATTAAATTCGATTTTATAAGTCAAAAGTAATGTGATAAATCTTTTTCACTATTTTACTTTTACATTGTCATCCAAGTGCACAAGTTTATTGAGTAAAGTAATATTGGTTTTAATAATGAGTAAAGGTTTCGTGGTCACAATGTCTGTTCAACTTATTAGTATATTTCTAATGAATAGTTTTAATATAACTACTTACTGGTAATTAGTACAATAGTGAAGTCTCGACGACTTCAATGCTTAATTTACCGATTCATGTATTAAGATTTTGCACTTTTTAGTTACTAAGGATAGAAAACGTCTTTCATTTCCATATCTCTACAATTACGTTTAAGGAATTTTATCCTAGGATTAATTTCCTCTAGAGTTTACCAGCTTATCTTTCGCAAGATGGTTTAATCCAGTTTAATAGCATCGATCAACACGGACTCATCATAATGGATACATCGTAAAGCGGACACTGTGTTCCGTGTAAATTTTTAATAAACTGGTAAAGGTGACAACATTGTACATATCGCTTGTTAGTGATTAATGACGTATAAATACTACATCTTTTTCTTTGTATGAGTGTGAACGGAACGTTCACCCTTTTGGTAAGTAATACACCTATAACTAATAAGTGTTAGAATAGTACACGCTGCCGCCACATCCGATTGTCGTTTTGAGACAAAATTTAAAGTCCCTTTGCATCACTAATTTTATATGCTACAACACCCTGGAAACAAGAATACTGATTTTATGTCTATTACGTCTGTTTAGCGGCAGATATAAGTGTAGCGATGGTTCCTACTTATCTACATAGTCTCTCGTATATTTAAAAAAAATCTTTCTTTTTATGGTATCATTATAATATTGTACACCTTTTGTCTAAATAGATTATGGGAGAAACACTAAAATTATTTTTAATGATCGCCAGTGGCACTCCGATTAGAAATATCTCTTAATCCATTTTCGTTGTAATTAAAATCCCAAGTTCATCTTATATTTGATACGATATCGACTAATATGGAAGGAAAACATTAGGCCATATCATGTTTTATTTTGAACACGGTTATTATTTAAACAGTCGTATTTAAAAATTGAATGGGAAACCTACGAACCTACTACGAAACGTACGAAACCTACTAAGAAAGAGACTTTCCAACAATTATTATATTTTTATATACGCGAGATGTTTACTGTTATAAGGACATGTACCTTTTTATACCCCCTAGTAAAAAAATTTAAACATAATTCTGTTCTACGAATTTGTGTGTATTATTAATATAGAAACATTTTTTATCGATATTTTGATGTTTTTTTTCGGTAATTATGAGAATTTTATTTAATTTAGCTCCCAAAATACTATCACATGCATGTGTAATACACACACTTTGATCGAGCTGTACACTGAAAATATTTTACCGTTGTTTCTTTTTTAATAATTATGTTAGTAGTGTTTTGTAATATTTATGTTATACCTTATTTACCCAGCTAAGCATATTTCCGAGTTCCAAGACACCGAGGTAGTGTTTGTAGTTTAACCAGGTACGAGTGATTAGAGTTTTATAGTTTTTGACTAAGTTTTACTTTAGAAAACCATCACTTTAGAAAATGAGAATTTCTTGAAATATATCAGATTTTAGCTGAAAACATTTAAAGCAGTATTATCGCGAACCGGCTGATAAAAAGTCGTTAGAACGTCTCTCCAGACACGGTCCGATAATTCGCCATGACCGTGCATTAAGCATTGTCTATGAATTCCGTGTTTCGGATAAATGGACAACGGCTTATTTACTTATTTATTATAATTCACTTCTATTCGACGTTTGATCTTCGACTATTTTTTTGCTAAAACCCTCCGCCGAATACTATCAAATCAATTTTAACTCTTCATTAGTTGAAACCTGTAACTATTTTAATAAGACCATTATTTTGTATACTGATATAATAATAAAAAAGTAACACATTTGTATAAATAACAATCGCATGTATGACTATGGTAAATATTGCCGAATACAACAAATTTTGGAATAGAACTTTATTCTAATAAACAGGTAATCAGACAAATTGCTTAAAACACAGCATCTCAAAATTCTGTTACAAATTTTTCACAAAAAATTAAGATCTTTCCAATAATATCTAAAATCGCAAAATGTTTAAAGACGCTTTGTTCTTCTATGTCACCGCGTTTACTTAACTACTTGTATTTTTTGTGTAATTAAAAGTAATTAGAATACAGCAAGGAAATAGTACTGATACTTCTTACTGGTTTTTTTATTGATTGAAATTTTGTTGACATTCAATCACAACATTTCTTTACGCCTTAGTTTTTATGAACACGTCTTGCTGTAGGTACCTACTTAAGAAGATAAAGTTATTGTTATTATATTTTTAAGGCATCTATTATCCTTCTATTGCCACAAACATTATGAAGAGAAGTTATCGATATGATAAAAATTACTAACAAAAACTTGTATAAGTTATTCTACTGTTATTGAGTCTGAATAGGCTTAATTTCATTAATATATATTAAGTATTATTGCTTTCGAGTATACCATAATTACAATTAAAATTGCAGAACTATACCACATCATTTGAAGTATCTCATAGGAATATCTTTATAGTAAAGAACAAATTTTTTTGTGTAGGTAATTAAGTATTATAACTTTTATTTTAGACTGAAGCAGTGGAAGCAATTACTACAATTGTTATGTATTAGTTGAAATTTTTTGGCGATGTTTGGTAACATTTATATGCAGATCTACAGCAATAGCTCTCTCTAAATATGATAGAAAAATATATAGTACCTGCCACCTCTATAGCAGTGAAGTAATAATTGTTCAAATAGCGACAAGCCAGAACTACAGCGTATAATCCCTTCTGGACAAGATTATGTTAAGCTGTTCATGATGATAAGTACCACGCAAATCCCACGTCTTACGCCCATAGAGAAAATAATGCACAAATTTTCCTTGTCCCTCACTACATTAGTGTTTGAAGTAAATAAAATACAAATTTGCATAATTAAATGTAATTCAACAGCATTAGATGTTAAACTATGTGATAAATATAATATATTCCCGATAAATTAGCGATTACAGTTAAAATAACCTTAAGCAAGCTCGTGCTGTGCAGTTTAATAAGGATTCAAGGTACTGACCTTTTGTTTTTACCCTTAGCAATTAAGATAATAAATGTACAAATGTAACGTTTATGTAGGGCCTATGTCCAATGTTGCAAATAAATTCATCAGTATACAAAAAAGTTGCATTAGCATTTTTAATCTATATATAATACGATTACGATTGTCCATAGTGAGGTAGTGAGTCTTAGTATTTACCAATTTGCTTGTTATCAACATAACTCCGTGCCAATTCACATCTAGATATGTTTCTCCCAAGTCCAATATAGCCATAGGGCTATCTATACGCTTCTACGAGTATATGCAGACGGCTGCATTCCCTTATACGCATGACTGCTGAAATATTTGTTTCAAATATAGTTATACTATATGTTTGTTTATGTTTATATACTGAAGCCATGACAGCCGAGTGGTTTGGGACCTCGGTCTCCGATTCGGAGGTCACGGGATCGAATCCGGCGCGCAGCGATGACTTTTCTGAGTTATGTGCGCTTTAAGAAATTAAATATCACTGTCTTTATCC